>JAVSBS010006225.1:0-40460 GCA_033124195.1 Coracias cyanogaster
ATGACCCAACACCACGACATCAGCTAGACCATGTCACTGAGTGCCACATCCAATCTTTCCTTAAACACCTCCAGGGAATGCTGTTACTTAGCTCTGGAAAGGGCTTTTCAGCACCCAATTATAGACAAATTTTACACAATAAGTACAAATCATAGTATGGGTGTTAACTCCTGAAGTCCTCTTCACTGTAACATGAATTCAGTCAATGGTCAAAGACACTGCATACTCCGAATTCAGAACCCTGTTAAAAACATTAGCTCATACTTGTATAAGTTCTCCTCTTCAGCCTTCTAATTTACACATGCCTTTTTAGCTCTATTGTGATATAAGATAATTACCAAAGATTAACATCCCCTTTAATATCCACATAAGGTTCTGACGGACCCCCGTGTCTGAGATTTTGATAACAGGTACCCAGATATAAATGCAGTAAACTGCAGTGTAACATCAAAATGCAAGAACATAAAAACTTAGCTGCTCAGTTCTGCAGATTGGTTTTTAGTCAGATCTTTGTCTGCTTTGGACAGAGTACAGACACATACAGATCATGAAAGTAACATACCTTTGGTCCCAGAAGACCAAGTTCTAGGTTAGTCTGATGTGTTCAAAATTAGACCCAGAAGTGCTCATGGGACATCATTCCAAACACAGGAACAGTCATAATCGCCATATCAGAGAGTATCCTTCCAAATAGAAAATTCATACCTCATGGATAAGGAAGCATTGTGCAGGTTCAGTCATCATTGTTTTATGCTGCCATCAGTTGCCTGATCACACAGGCCAACGCTGAACTCAGCAACATCCCCTCACAAGCCTTCTTTCAAACAATTCTGCCATAGGTTCCCATGGGCCCAGCTCCTCTGCTGCCCACTGTGGCACCAGCATCACCTGCTGGACACAACAGACACAGATGACTCCCTCAGTGGCCCTTCACATGGAAGGGCACTACCAAGAGAGCTCAGCAAGATGCAACCAGCCCCAACAGAAGCCACACCCAACAGGAAGCTCCTCTGACTGATCCTGGTTGATAAATCCTGGCCTCACTCACCACCCCAACCATGACCACCTGGGTGAAGGCAGAGCCACAAAAACACAGGTGGGCCAGGTTCTGCCTCTGGAGCATGAAGCCAATAGGAAAAACAAAACATTCTGCTAGGTCATCCCATCCACAGGTCAACTCCCACTAGGGGCCCAAAACTCAGTCCCCAGCACTTCAGGAAGAAACACCAGAAAGAGTATAGGAGCTCTGAATTTGAGTGACCCTGAACTTATCCTCTTTTGCCACCCAGAAATATTTTTTTTGAAAAATCTGAGAACTCAGAGTTTGTATCCAGACCTTCTGTAGCAGATGGCACAAGGCAGCAGGATTTCATACAATCTCAAGCATGTCCAGCATAGACTGTCAAACCAGGATGGATACAACAAGCTTTAAATTTGTGGCCACTGTTAACAAATATGGTATCTAAACAATTCCAGGGATAAGAGTTTTGGCCAAAAAAAGGGATATAAGCAAGGAATATGGCACAAGACACGCTTTCACAAGAAGCTCTTTGTGTGAAATAACACTTAGCTCAGCTGGGATGCTGGTACATTTAAACTTGGCGCAGATGAACACTATAAGGATATGTCTTATTTCCACCAGTACTGTCTGTCTTTTTTAATGGATTCCTTATCAGTAGGCTGATCTGTATAAATCTTAGACTTTTTGATGAGTAATATTACTATTATAACACTTTGGTTGTACAGATGGATTGTATAGGCTGTCAACACTTAGAATTCCATTTAGATGATGCACAAAACTGAGCCAGAGGAATTTTTCTGAAAGTCATTAAAGACTATCAGCAAGCAAATCCTTGATGTTGAACAAGCACAAGTTTTCTTCCACTTGAGAGGTGTCTATGTATTATGCCTAGACACACAGGGCATCCCTTTATATAGCAATAAATAAAAGCAGTGGGAAGAAGACACTCAATTTAGCAAATTCCATTCAAATTTAAGCCACACTAACTGAAGTAAGATGGGAATCCAGCTTAACAATTTGGTAATGCCCATGTGAAAGATGGCAATACACCAGTTCCTGAGCTGTTTGTAATCTCTATGCTAAGTGATTCAGCAGTCTACTGACTTGATATCATCAACCCTGACCTGAAAATGGCTACCAACACTGGGATTAAGGGATTGCTTGGTTACAGCTGTGTGCTGATGTACTTGGCAGAAGAAAAAACAAGAGTGAAGGAGCAATCATGAGGCTGCCCCTAACAAGGTAAGGGCAGATGCAGCCATACTAGAAATATGGGAAAAGGGCAACATATATGGGAACACTGCAGCATCACAGGATGGGGGCACAGCCACTGCAGCAGTTTGGAAAATGAGGGAGCTACCACCTGCCTAGCTCCCTGATAACTGCAATCCTTCGAGGAGCAGAGGTAGAATATTCAAAAGACACCCTTTGAAAATAAGAAAAGAGTAAACAGCTTCCATTGTAATTAGCAATATGTGCATAGTCTTTCAAACATAAACAGATTGTGGCAGAGAATTACCTGATCCAGATCAGCAGTTTTCCTTTCAGCAGAAGTAATTCACTGTGGTCCTGTATATTGGCCAAAAGTTAAAGATGACAATTATAGGCACAGAAAAAAATACACTTGCTGCTGAAAGTAAAAAGAGCAGAACCAGAAAAACAGGCATCCAGCTCGATAGCTTTGTTAATTAAGAAAGCAAGAATAAAGTAAATATTTTATGAAAGGCAGTATTGAAAACCATGAAAAGTCTTCGAAGGTTCTTGAAGGTAAAATTATCCCTTATCCAGGAAAGGGTTATAATGCTGACATCATTATATTAAACAGGAAGGAAAAACAAAGCAACTCCAAAGATGCTTTTAATAGCCACAGGAGAACACATAAAACACTGGAAAAGGAATATAGTATGTTCTTTTAAAAATACTATACTGTGACTGGCAAACGCTAGTCTAGTGGGGTTCAGCTTAGCACTGAAGTCACTGGAGATCAGAGCAGTGTTTGAGAGGTGTAAGTTGTTTGCCCTGAGCAGAGGTGGGTGAGAACTGCCTTTTAGGAAATAATTAGCTTGTCAGAGTCTAAATTCACATGGGAAGTGTCTTATTGAAACCGTACACAGGTTCAGGATTACTTTTGTTGTAAATGAGAGCAAGGAGGAAACTTCCCAGATTAACCTACTTGTTTGTACACTTAACTGAACAGACTTAGGACCAAATCCCTTAACTAGGCACAACAGCAGCTAGTATCTGATCCTCCACATGCTGAGTATTCAGGTCCTCCACACCCTGGGCAAATGCTGTAGCATAAAGCAGGAAAGTTTCTAGGATAAGATGAAAATAACATTAGAGACATTGCTAGATAAAACCATCTCATTCTGGACAGCCTTATACTTCACCATACATGGATGCAGATTTATTGAAGGCCAAGGAGAAATTAGTATTGAGAACTCCAGATGAGAACCACATGGCATTGCAGTCACCTGATAGCTGTGGCACAGTCACATTTAGCTAGCATGCCCCTCCCCTCTGGCCCCTCCATACACACCCCGGATTTTATTCCTCAGGGAACAGAAGGCAATGCCTGGAAGGTCACCACTAGAGTCTTCTGAGAATTACAAATACAGACCTCAATTCTCTGTGCTTTGGAAATAATCATACACTGTACAAGGCCCATGTAAATCAATTCCCAGTAGCATACATGGTCCACTCTACTGCCTAGCATACAGCAATGCCTACGTTAGCAAGTATTTTGCACAAACTCCTACATTTACACTGAAAGTAGTTCAGAAATTTTTCTTCAAACCACATTTAATTTGATCCCCTTATGGCACTTTCTCTTTCTGTAGTTTATAGATGTCCGAGGGACATATCTATCATCATATATTCAGGAAAGGCTGGAGGACATTTGGGCCCTGAACCACAGTGGAGCTCTAGTTCATCTACAACAAAGCTTCTCTGTTAACCAAGCTGAGACACAGGAGAAGATCTGAAGTAAAACAATATAGATGCAGTTAGTGCCGTCTCAATTAGATTTTTCTCAAGTCAACAGATCTTGTGATTCCTGTGGTTCCTGACACAGACCTGTTGTCTGTGAGGAGGTTTGTACATGGGGGGTTCCAAGCTGCTACTTCTCACCTTGGCGTAGATGGTAAGGCCGAAACCAACCTGGCACAAACAAACTAGTGATGAAAAAAAAACCACTTTTTTTTTAAACGCGAGGAACCCAAACTGTGAATCAGAAATTATCAAAAGGGGTTCAGATGATAGCTCAACTAATTAACCAGCAGACAAACATTGTATGAACCAGACTTATCATGCAGGAAGCCTCTGACCTACAGGGAAGATGACAGACTGAAATCACAGAATCACAGAATACTAGGGATTGGAAGGGACCTTGAAAGATCATCTAGTCCAATCCCCCCACTGCAGCAGGATCACCTAGATGAGATCACACAGGAATGCATCCAGGTGGGTTTTAAACATGCCCAGAGAAGGAGACTGCACAACATCCCTGGGCAGCCTGTTCCAGTGCTCTGTCACTCTCACCGTGAATAAGTTTTTTCTCATATTTACGTGGAACCTCCTATGTTCCAGCTTGCACTCATTGCCCCTTGTCCTATCATTGAATGTCACTGAGAAGAGCCTGGCTCCATCCTCCTGACACTCACCCTTTACATACTTACAGACATTAATGAGGTCACGCCTCATTCTCCTCTTCTCCAAGCTAAAGAGGCCCAGCTCCCTCAGCCTTTCCTCTTAAGGGAGATGTTCCACCCTCTTAATTATCTTTGTGGCTCGGTGCTGGACTCTCTCAAGCAGTTCCCTGTCCTTCTTGAACTGAGGGGCCCAGAACTGGACACAATATTCCAGATGTGGTCTCACTGGGGAGAATAGATGGGGAGGAGAACCTCTCTGGACCTACTAACCACACGCCTTCTAATACACCCCAGGATGCCATTGGCCTTCTTGGGCACAAGGGCACATTGCTGCCTCATGGTCATCCTGCTGCTGTCCACCAGGACACCCAGGTCCCTTTCCCCTACACTACTCTCCAACAAGTTAGTCCGCAATTTATACTGGTACATAGGGTTGTTCCTGCCTAGATGCAAGGCTCTACACCTGCCCTTGTTGTCTCCAGCCTGTCTAGGTCTCGCTGAATGGCAGTGTGGCAAACGGACCCATTATTTTTGAACTGTCTCTTAAAGTCAGCTAAAAAGAACTACGACTCCCAGGAATCATCGGGGAGTCTTTCGGAAACAGGAACTCGGAAGACGGAAGCCATGTTATCAGACGCGGCAGGCTATAAAAGCACAAAAGAAAACAAAACCTCCCTCTTTCCATTGTGACCTTTGAGAGAGAACGTTCACTACTCCCAAGCCTCCCTCCCCTCCCCCCACCAGGCCTCTTGGCCGGAGGGGGAGGAGGAGGGAAAACAGCCGCTGGAGAGCTCGCACAAACTACTGCAGCTGCCCTAAGAAGAATCTGGAGAGCAAGGGCGGAAAAGCAGCTGAAGGAGTTGCCGACAGGAGCCAGAAACACCCCCCATGCCACCGCTAGATACAGGCTTCCAACTGGACTCTGTCCCATTGACCACAACTCTCTGGCTTCTTTCCTGCAGCCAATTCACAATCCATCTCACTACCCGATTGTCCAGACCATGCTATAGTAACTCTTCAAGATGGCAAATGCAGGGCTGAGAAGAGCACTTCTGCAGTGAGACATTTAGACAAAAGTACACATGGAAAGGGGACTGCTTTTATGAGCTCCAGCAAAAACAACTCTGCGCTCAACTTCAGCAGCCAAACACCTTCACAAATTGTTTTAAAATTGTTGTTTGTTCTTATCTTTCAATTTCCTTCATGCATCATCTTCTAGTTTCTATCATCTTCCTCTTTTACACAAGAAGGAAAATGTCAGTCTAAACCATTTGTACTCAAAGTCACTGCCAGTATTTCTCATTTCAACAAGTACAAGTACAGCATCAATCCTTCATCATCTCAGATCTTACCTAGAAGCTGCAACTGTTCTAAGGATCACATATCCTTTTTTTTATTATTATTAATATATAAAAAGTCTTTTGCCTTTCCCATTCTGCCATGCTACCCTGGACTCATCCCAGCAAAGATGTGGAAATGTGACATATGGATCCCTCCCTCCGGATCCTTTTCAACCCCAACTGCTGTGGTTGTGACTCTGACAGACAGCACATCACTCAATTTTCTGGGGCTGATCTGATGACAGGTTTGTCAGTTTTTCTTAACAAGGAGTCCCCAGTCACACAGATCTGCCTCTTTCTGAAGTGGTGCATATCTTCAGTTCTTTCCTTTCTGCTCTGCCTTCTGTCTGCAGATCTTTCTCCCTTCTGTTACCATCCTCTCATACAGTCTTCTGCTCACTGGCCTTATTTCTCCTCAAACTCCTCTCCCTCTATTCTGTCTTGTTTTTGGGGGGTTTTGTTGGACGATTTATATTTCCTTTTTTTTTTTCCATAAATGTTCTTCCCTTCTTCCTTTCCATTATAATTTTTCTCCTGATTCTTCGGCAAATCTTTTCATCAGCTGTTTCTTTATCTTTTTTCCCTTATCACAGGAATTTCGCTACCTCCCTAGGTCCATCCTCCCACCCAGGAACCTGCCTCCCACAGAAATATTCCAACTTTTGGTAGCACTCTTAGAATTACTACTGAGCTACACCAGGTACTGCTATTTATTTCATAGTGAATTTCAACAAATCCTGTTTAATAGCTGTTGGGTCAGGGATATGCATTAGTCACTGTTAAATTCATAGTGACATACATCAGAATATTTTACTTTCTAGTGTCCCAGGACATACAGATTGAAGCATTCTTGCACAGTACTAGAAGATTACATAATAAATCTCTTTGGAGCTGAGTATTTTCATGCCTCAGTACTGAGCTTCATTTCATAATGGGCCAAATTTTGCTTGCCTTACTCTCTTGGTACATACATTTCACTGTTTGCAGGAAGAACATTGCAAATTCCAGCAAAATAGTTAAGCATTTGACTCTGTGATCTGCATCAATAAACTTGGAAAGTAATATGGACTTTTCCACTTACTCTTTCCATCTTGTAAGTGTCATTGTATCTTCTGTTTCAAAAGTGAAATCACAGCAGAAAATTTGTCCAAAATAGCTGTCAGATTGGGTATGATGCTGCATTGTGCCCAAAATGAGTGAAAATAGGATTATGCGAAGTTTGAGTGAAAACCATAAAATTTTACATAACTCTATTACATTTTGATCATAACAATCTAGTTTCACTTAGAAAACACTGAAATGCTGCTAGATTTTAAATGAAAATGTGTTTTTTTCATATAAAGAAAACAAATCAATGTTTGCTCATAAGCTTCTCAAATTTTTAGCAAAATTCCCGAGAGAATTCTACAGTGCATCTGAAGGAAAAGGACAAAATCCACTCCAGAAAGAAAGAAGGTATTCTTGACTGTTGTGTCTATCCAGAAACCCAGGAACAGCTGAGCATGTGTAAGACCCTCCTCCTGCAGGCCTCTCTACAAAATCAGAACCATATGCCTCCTCATCTGGGAGCAAACAGCACCTGCTTTATGTTTGCTAGCTTCTCAGCCAGACTACACACCTTCACCTGCCTGCTCTAAACTGCCAACAGTTTGGTTTTACCCATGCTTTAGCTCTTGCTTTGCATTAAGATTGCAGTGGCCATGCTGTCCAGATACTGTAAGAAGCTAACTTCATCAACTATTAGGTGAGATATCTTCAGATATTTAAGGCCTCTGTGTTGTCTAAGTGACCTCCTCATAGATACACAACATAGCTATCACTAATAACTGAGGCATCTAATGTATGAACAACCCTGTCTTGTCTTGGTGCAGTTTCCTAATTTTATGGAGTTTTAATTTTGTCTCATCAGCTATCACAGGAGCCTTGTTCTTGGGGGAATCCACTCCTAGCAGCTTGGAAATGAAGCTCATGAAGTAAGAATCAGATTAACCATTGAAATTGTCTACTGCTGTGCACTTATTTTGGGTATTCAGTGCAAAGAAAGAGAAACAGAAAGAGGGAGGGAAGGGATTGCAGACAAGGAGCAGATATTAGGACAGATTAGATAGGGCCAAGAAACAGGTATGAGTCTTAATGGTGTCAGTGCTGAGACCTGTGTGGATGGGCAGAGAATGGGAAGACGCTGGGTTGAGCTTGGATGAAGGACAAGAGGATGAAGGATGAAGAGACACCTGAAGACAAATGCAAAAAACATACAAATGGAAAATCAAATACAGAACCCAGCACAAGTACAACTTAATTTCCTGGAACTTTATAACAAAGTGACAGATTCTTAGCAGCTTCATAAATCTGTCTTGTGGAGTTCACTCTAGTACTTATAATGCAATTGTTATTGCTGATTCATCTTGTATAACCTCACTACCCAAAGAAATTCTAGGTAACAAGCTATCCATTCTAAAATAATAAATTATTAAGTCTGTTTTCTTTTCTAGATAAACAGATCATTGTTCCTATTCTACATAATAGGCCAGCTTCTTATAGCAACATATCAACAACATAATTCAGTAAGGGCTTCTTTGTGTGTTTTGCAAAGAAGGAACACCTAGTAGAATCAAGAGAGTATGTGCAAAATATTTGCACAGTTCTTCACACAGAAAGATCAATGGTGCTCAGACCTCATAGTTGAGATACCCCAAAACAGAGCACTTGAATTTAAATGTTAGGTTCAGTAACATCTTCACAATTAATATCATTCATAATATAAGAGCATCCTATACCAGAATATGAAATGTTCTAATGGCATGGGAACTTCTAAGGAAAGGTAAACTTTTGAGCAGGTTCTCCCCACACAGAGGTGAGACATGGTCCTCTATAAGTCTGATGTGTCCTATAAGTATTTTATGTCCTTCATTAATTAAGCACTAACAAATGGCATCTGCAGCTATTCTATTTCAGTCAGAATGGAGTAGGTAGATTCAGGGTGATAAAAAATCACAATTGACTTTACATCTACTTGGCTTTACCCAGCTGCATTTCTGACACAGACCTTCTGACAAGGTAACCAAACTTTGTCTTACTTTCCACGTAGAAACAAGCTATGACAAAATTGATAGCTCACTTCCTGAGGACTGGCAGTTTCATCACACAAGAATGAGGACTCTGTTAATGCATGGAAGTAGAAAAAAATTACTTTTCCAGAACCAAAGAAATTATAAGAGATTTAGAAAGTCCTGATGCTCTCAGCCATCACATCCATGGAATAAATTTGGCTAAGAGCACTCATCTAGTTCATTTCATTTTTCTGTGATTATCTGATGGTGGAGAGGACAAACTCTTCAAAGAGGACTTCACAAGGCAAATAATCTGAGTTTATACAGTAATGAAAGAGGGAATTGTTTTCATATAAAATATTTGTGCAAGAATACCACTAACAAATCTAAATTTGATTGGTATCAGATATGTGTCATGTCAGTAATTTGTGAGACAGAATGATGCTGTTACTGAAGCTATTTGAGGTACCCTTGAAGATTCAAGCAGCAGTGATTTAGCTTTTATAGATTTGTTTATTTTCTCTCCTAATGACAGCAAACTCGTTATTTATCTTAACATCAAAAATGTGTAAAAAAGCAACAAGAAAATAGAATAATTACTTTTTGAAGACATGTTAGAGCTCAAGATTTATCCAGTGAGAACACTTTTTAAAATGCAGAATTATGGTAATTGTGTCTTATTACCTGGTGTGTACTGTGCATGGTGAATTATCTATGCTTAAATACGTGGACTGCCTGGAGCAGCCCTCATTACAAGAGTAAAACTAATCATGAATGTACCAGTATGAATCACAGAAAAGATATACATATAGTCTCAAGAGTCTGAAAAATTGTCAGATATGTTTCTTTATTATTCTTTTAAATGAAACACACATTTGCTACAATGATAGCTTTCTAAATGAAAGACTGTGACACTCACTTCCAGTTACACAGTAAGTTCAGTGAGATAAGCCCAGCGCCCAGCTTTGAAAGCTGGACTCCTTTGGATCTTAAAGGAAGAACTGGCAAGCCTGGAGACTGTTCCCTCCCCTTTTAAACCTCCCCTGAACAGACAGGCACAGATTTAATTTTTATGCCTAGTAGCTGGTACAGTGCTGTGTTTTGGATTTAGTGTAAGACTAGTGTTGATAACACTGCTGGTTTTAGTTGTTGCCTTTACTCAGGCAAGAATTTTTCAGCTTCTCATGCCCTGACAGCAAGAAAGCTGGAGTGGCACAAGTGAGAGGGGACAGAGCCAGCACAGCTGACCCCAACCAACCAGTGGAATATTCCATACTGTATGACATCGTTCCCAGTATACAAAAAGGGGGGGGAGTTAGCTGGGGACAGGCTCAGCATTAATGATGAGCAATTGCATTGTACATCACTTGTCTTTCTTGGGTTTTATTTCACTCACATTATCTTTCTTTTCATTTCAATTATTAAACTATTTGTATCTCAATCCATGAGTTTTACTTGTTTTCAATTCTCCTCCCCATCCCACTGAGTGGGGGGAGGAGTGAGTGAGCAGCTGCATGATGCTTAGTCACTGGCTGGGGTTAAACCACGATGCTATAAATCATTCTGTTGGGTCGTTAACCACTGTCACACAGAGTACTGAATATCAGAGAGATGCCTTCTACCATCACCTATTCTGTTGATGCTCTGATCTGACTACAAGCTGGTTTTAGTTTTCTACAAAACATATAATTCTGCTAATTTGTTTTAGGAATTTCCCTTGGGATTCTCTAAGTAGCATGTATTTACAGAGGAAAAAAAAATTCATTTCTTTGCATTGATTGATGTACATTTATCATCTGCTGCAACCAGTAACAGAATAAGCAGAATGTTTTTGAAGTCTCTGTGCTCTGTAAGCTCCTTGTACCAACATTAGTGGTGTTAAATGCTGTGTGCGACTTCTGATCCTGATTCATCTCATCTGCAGGGGTGGAATAGGGCAGAGAAACTTGTTACAGCTTTGCAGACTCTGAGATCTTCAGCTGTGAAACTGCTGTCTGTTTAGCCAATTGGTCACCTGCCAGCAGAGAACAGCCAGAGCACTTTCAGAAGCAAGGCACATCTATCAGCTTAATGTGCCCTACAGTGGAGAAATGCCCAGCTAGTAGTCATACAGAATGCCATAAAAGAACAGAAAAGATAATATACCTTTTATTTTCAATTGACTGGTGCAAATTGTACAAATACACACAAGTATCTAAAGGTATAGTTTCAGTTTGTGCATGCATGCATGTCAGAAAATAAAAAATGTGTTGAGATGTTCATATATACTCTGAAAGTAAGGCAGAGAAAAAAGGGACTCATTAGAACTAACTGCTAATCAGCAATGCAAGTTCTCCTCAAAAGTATTCCTTTTCTCTCCTCTCCTGTCCTCCCTTCCCAACAAGTTTCTACACTATTCAGAAAGATCTTAAGTCACCAGGACTATGTTAAGAGAAAGCCTGAAAAATGCATTTTGAAGTTTTAAACAGAGCACTGCTTCAAAAGCTCATTTCCGTGACGCTTTGCTCTGTGTGTGTCCCGTTCCAAGGGAGTCAGTCCTCAGAGATTGCTCTTCTGTATTTCTTCAACAAGAAAAGTTCTCACTGTGGCTATTCTGAACACTGGTGTTTAGTAACATATGATACAACTACTTTGGCAATATGAAACTTGTTCTCAGCTATGTTTTCTAAACAGCTGCTCTCTTACTGCTCTGCAATATCCCTCCCTCTCTCATCTGTCTTGTTTCCCTGTGGGTTTGCATCTGCCATCCTGTAAATAATATCAGGTTTACAAGCAATTTCCATGCTCCTACATAAGCAGCAAATCATAGATTTGAAGTTCTTCCTATTTACCAGAATCTAGATTTCTGCAGTAAATTAATAAAATCACAGAAATAACCTATAATGTGTAAGATCATGAGCCAAATTAATACTCTTATTTCAACATCCAAAGGGAAAATAAATCTGCAGTCACCCATAGCATGTAGAGTTAGACAAAATCACAAAAATCAAGGGAAATATTTGAATTTTCCATTTTGTGGAAAAATTTTAATGATCAAATTCTATTAATCTAATAGATATAAATGTGAAGGTTCTTTACAAAGAGAAAAACTTTTCACGAGATTTTTTCTCTCTTCTACTATTATCATGAATAACCTAAAATATAGTCCATCTGTAGTTACTGAAAGTCAGAAACAGGCCTTTAAATAGAATTCTCATTTCCACAAGAAAAGGACATTTGTAATTTATATACAAGCTCTTCATATAAGGCTTACTAGCTGTGTCTTAATCTGCCTTAGTCTGATTAAAATATCCAATTTTCCTTTTTTCTCCTGTGAGCCTACTAGACTTTCTTTAGCCATTAGCAACAGTAATGGCAATTAGCAACATCACTTCCAGCACACAGTCATTTCAGGCTTAGCTGTGTAGGCTTCGTGTTTAATGAATCCAGACATAACTAGGAAGGCATAAAACAGAAAATATAATAATTACAGAGGGATGGCAGACTCCATGTAACAGTCCACAGTAAATCTTAGATGTCCAGTTCCTGGACTGTTCCAACTCTACTTGACTCATAACTGCAAGTGTGAGGAAAACTAGCATTTAGTTGTCTTTGTTTAACCCTGGGAGAAGTAGGCAATTTCTCTGTGGCCTTCACCCTGACTTGCCAGCATGCACTGCTCCTATTCAGCCCCTAACAATAGCTCTCTAGCAGGTAACCATCACTAGTGCTTTTTAATGAAGTTCAACCTATTATCAGAGAAGAGCCACCAAAATGTTCAGGGGAATGGAGCATCTCTTATATGAAGACAGCCGGAGAGACTTGGGGCTGTTCAGCCTGGAGAAGAGAAGGCTCCAGTGAGACCTTATAGTGACCTTCCAGTACCTGAAGGGGGCCTGCAGGAAGGCAGGGGAAGGTCTATTCACAAGGGTTTGTAGTGATAGGACAAGGAGTAATGGTTTTAAGCTAGAAAAGGATAGATTTAGGCTGGATATTAGGATAAAGTTCTTTAACATGAGGGTGATAGGTCACTGGAATGGGCTGCCCAGAGAGGTGGACTGACCTAGGTAGATGTCACTACTTGTGTAGGGAGGTTGGACCAGATGACCTTCCAGTCTAAAACATTCTATGATTTGTATTCCAGCTTTGATGCAGACACAGGCACTCCAAAGGACCTTGTCTGTTTACTTTCTACCATGTAGTTTATTTGCTGAGGGAAAAAATAGACCAAAACTTTTATTTACTAACTAATTCAGGAAATAGTTTTAAAACAGAACAGTTATCTTGGCAAACAGAGCTTTGTAATGTTTTTGTTTTGTTTAAAATATTGTTTGCTTTTTGAAATGGGTCCAAACTGGAAGCTTACACCTATTTTTTTTTTAAAGTTGTTTCAGATCAAGTGAAATATTTAATTTTGACTGAATTTGGTTTTGCCATTTAGTTTGGCCCATGGCTGGAAGAATCAGTTATTTATATTGGTCTACTTGGGAATATTTCCAGACAGCATAAAATCTCACAGATCTTTACACAAAGTTTACATTCCTTAAATGAAACATGCCAAAACTGTAGCCCATACCTCCTTAAGCACTTCTTTTTGGATTCTAGTCAAGAATCTGTTCATCACAGTTAAAGTTGTCATAGTTCTGGATGCCCTATTCACACCATCAAAATCTGCTTGAAAAGTTTGATGCTAGAAGTTGTGCTTCCAAAATCAACTAAAATTTCTTTCTGCCATCTTAAGAAGTTTTGTCACTGTGCTCGAAGATTAAATCCTAAGCTCATTTTTGCCAATAGGGGCAATACTGATAATTCTCACTTTTAGGCTCAATGTCAAGCAGTCTTTGCAGCCAAAAATCTAGTTTATTCAGCTCCTTACTCTAAGTGCTTTCAGAACTCTGCTTTTGTCCTTTGACTGATTTTAGTCTGCTTCTTTCATTTATCAGAGCTGCATATAATTTTTAGAGAGCTTCAAGTATACCAGACTAGCAATAGAAATGATATCATCTTCTTGTAGTATAGCAATCTCAAAGGATGTTGAAATGCTCTGCAGTCATTGCTTATCTTACAAGCAGATCACTACTATTACTCCTGTTTTGCACGTGCTTGAGTGGATGCAGTAGTTTGGTTAAAAGATTCAGGCATATTATATCTTATTTTAAGAGCAGGTTTGATCTGGAGCTGAGTATACTAGCCTTCATTTAGATCCAGGCTTTTGATAAATTCATGGGTTGTGGTTAAATCTGTCACATTGCGTACAAGCAACATTGGGCATTGGGATGTCTGTTCCTACTAAGGCCACATCTGTCATCAAAGATATGGCCAAGGATTTAGCTCAGGCTACTTGAAAAGGCTACTGCCATGTGCAGCAAGGTGTTAGGTTGGGTAATTGGTACTCTTAGCCTCAGGGCACTAACCCTGAGAGGATGCTAGTGTTAGGAACAGCCTTCTGCCATATTGTACCCTCAGGGATGTGAGATGAAGTGTTCTAAAGTCAACCTTTTCATTATCTACTTATGAATCTGCAACCTCAATTTATTCCTGTATTTAGAAAAGCATAAACACTAGTAGTGCACTTTTCATTCAGAAGTGTTAGCTGATAAATTTTGTACGTGACACTCTAACACTTGGCACTGCAGTACCATTTGTCTTGTTGATAAAGGCATGGTGGCATTTAATGTAATGGAAGTCATAAAATCATTACTGAAAAGCTCCATAATTTGATCAGAGGGAGAATCAGTTTTGAATACTCACTGGTGAGCCTGTGCTCATACCGCACAATTATTTTAAGGCACTTAGTTTACTAGATGACAATATATTTTGTTCAATTATGGACAGGCTTACATTGTGTTTTATTTTAAGGCTCATGTACTGTATCATATGATTATTGGTCTCAAACTATGCCACATCTTTCAGCAAAAGCAAGCAAGTCTTTAAAGTCACTGCTATTGAATTAATGCTACTGATCAATAATAACTAAGGATAGCTGGATTTTTTTTTAGGGCATAAAGGCAATATTTTGGCTCAATTTGATTTCCTGATATAACCTAGACAATGAAACTTCACCTAGGAATTCCTGCATTGATGCTCTTAATTTGCAGCTAAACAAGGTCATATGTTTCAGAAATTTCTACAGCTGTATCCCTGGTGGCTGTGGTAAGGCTTAGCAATCAACATGAGCTCATGGTTTGTAGAATAAATCCTGCCTTGCATAGCTTTCATTTTTCTTATTACTGAAAGTGTGTACAGATTGTTACCAGAGAGAATTATACAGACTTCCCCAGATTCTTCTTCACCTGTTTTCTGATGAAAGTCTAGTTCATCTTTGCAGCATATGCTTGTCCCCTAACTCTCTTCCTGTAGGAGCTTCAAGGATGTTTCTGAAAACAACATGCTTCTAGGGTCCCAAGGGACTACAGTCTGCCTATGCTCCAAATCATTGGTGCTGAGAGGAGAGGGAGTAATTTACTCGGCTTGACTGCTCCTGACCAGCATGATCCATTTTTTTATGGTCTCAGTATTGCCTAGAGCTTTCCTGGTCCTCTGTGGCTTTGAGCACCTCTGAAATGTGTCTGTGTTTTCTTGCATGATCTGTGTTGCTTTATCAGACCTAACTGCAAGAGGAAGGCACGGCAAGTTTCTCTGAGAAAATGATTAGAACAGATTCAGTGAATTGATTTAGCCGTGGCTGTGGGGAAGCTAAAATCACAAGCTAGTGAAGGGTCTAGAGAACAAGTCCTGTGAGGAGAGTAGCTGGGGTTGTTCAGACTGAAGAAAAGGAGGAGGCTAAGGAGAGACCTTATGGCTCTCTACACCTACCTGAAAGAAGGTTGTGGTGAGGAGGGGTTTAGTTTAGTCTCTTCTCCCAAGTAACAAGTGATAGGACAAGAGAAAATGGACTCACATTGCACCAGAGGAGGTTTAGATTGGGTATTAGGAGAAATTTCTCCAATGAAAAGGTTGTTAAATATTGGGACAGGCTGCTCAGGGATGTGATTAAATCATCGTCCTTCATTGTGTTTAAAAGATGTGTGGATATGATGCTTGGAGACATGGTTTAATGGCGGACATGGCAGTGTAAGATTAGTGGTTGGACTTGATCTTGAAGGTCTTTTCCAACCTCCACAATTCTACGGTTCTAAGTGTTTTAGTAAAGCTGAAGGAAACTGACCTGTGCTTTGTCATGTCATGCATTTGACACATATATAGGGGTATGACAGTTATCCTAAAACAAGAAACTTGCTGCAACTATGAACTCAAATTTATGCACAGCACAGCTCCTTTCCCCTTTGGGAACCTCTGTGAAGAGAGTAAGCAAAAGAGAGAGAAACGACTTCTGGAGATGACATCTTTTCCATCCCAGGTATTTTTTTGAAAGGCATAGTGTACAATTTCATCTCATATGTTTTAAGTTAATAAAAATGAGAGGAAAAAGTAGGGTATCATTCCCCAAAGGTTTATCTGAATTTCTCAGTTGGGTAGAGAAATACAGATTTTTAATCCCTTCCCCATTCTAAGGAAATAGCTTGAGTATTCTTTCTATGCAAGACAGCATCTAAAGAAGTTGGAAGTTAACTAATAGGGTACCTTATAGTAATTCGTCCATAGTAGAATCTTGTATAATTACGAGAGGAAAAGCTATTCAATTGTATATTTGAGGTAGGAAACCTCTCTACCATAGAGCAGCAACTTACTAATTTTCTAACAATTAATTTCCATCTGAGCTTGTTGTACATTTGGGAGGGTGAGTGGGAATCTGTCATTATGGTAACCGTCTTAATTAGCATCATAGCATAACTGGGGTTGGCAGGGAGCTCAGGAAGTCTTTAATTCTAACCTTCTGCTCAGACCAGTGTCAGCCATGAGATCAGATCAGGTCACTCAGGGCTTCATCTAGTCAGGTCTTGAAACCCTCCAAGGCTGGAGGCTGCTCTGAGCAATGACTCCATTGCTTCACTGACCCCAAGGTGAAAAAGTTTCTCCTTATATCCAGTCTGAACTGCTTTATTTCAGCTTCTGTCTGTTGTCTCTCTTTCTCCCATTGTGAACCACTGTCAAGAGCTTGGCTCCAAAGAATTGTAGCTGTGTTTTACCCACTTCCTTAACTGCACAGATTTTAAATCAATTCCTGCTTTCTAAAAAAGGATTAATACCAGTCATAAATAATACATGCAACCAAACAACAATATTCAGTGCTTTAAAAAGAAATAAATTTACTTTTAGAACAATTTTTGAAATTGGCTTTTTGGCTGGTAGAAGACCAGCAATATATCTGCTCTGAAGAAGCCAGCCCCCTTTTCTTTGTTGCCATTGTTGTGCTCCCAGTGTATGAAGGCAGCATGCATAAAGCACAATTCTGAAATTTTTACAAGGATTATAGCTATACAGACTAAGGAGAATGAATGATTCATGCTAGAAGGCAGTATTACCCAATAGCAAATCAGGGTAAAAGTGGCAAAAGTCCCTATTAGGCCACATTACAACTTTATGGCCATTCTGTTTCAGCAAGTTAATAATTATTTGCTGGTGTCAATCCCTGCAGTAGAGTTGAATCAGAACTTCTGAAAAGAATCTCTGAGAACTTACAAGAGTTTTAATGAATATTGAGATTGTATTTGGAATATCTTGGATATCTTACACTTCTCTGAAAATTCACATTTTTCTCCTTGACACATATTTCATAAAGCAAAACATAGATTAGACCATTTTGGGACTTTATGCTTTCTGCTCTCTCAAAAATCAATGTATAAAATCCACTGAGCAGTTTGTTAATCTACTCAGTAACAGGAAATGTCTTTTCAGACTGTGTTGAGTTTAACAAATCCTGTAGCTCAAAAAATTCTTCTACAAGAACACTTCAGCATTTCATGTTGAGCTGATATCCTACAGGTTTATCCACTCCATTTCATTACGGCTATCTTCTTGGGCTGGTAATCTGTTCCTTTAGGAATTATTTATCCTCCCAAGGTTATGTTCCCAAAGGAGCTAGTATGCTAGTTGTAGGTAACAGTGTTCAAACTGAAAGCTTAGTTATGTTACCAGGAAGCAAAAAAATTCTGGCAAAATATTTTCATTTTTATGGGGTCTGGAAGGCTATTGAATTGAGTGATGGCCTCCATGTGATATTTTTCTTCTTAGAAATGAATCCATGTTTACTTATACTTTCTCTTAATTGGATGGCTGAATTTAACTTCTGTGGTACATTAAGTTATGTAATTAAGGGCTGATTAAAGCTTTGGTTTCTGTTTAGAACTCAGCCTGAAGAAACCTAGTCTTTTATTAAAACTCATTGCATTCCTCTATTTGTTTCTACTTTTGTATTTTTGTAAGACTGCATTGAATTAAGAATCCTGAGTGTAGCTTTGTGAATGTTTGGGACTAAAGACGTTTGAAACTTCCTGTTAAAGTGTATTATATCCCTGACCCCTGTTTCTGCAGTTGTAGAAACAGATGAGCATATGTGGCATATGGAAAATGGATCAAGTGTCTAGTAAGGTTCATTAATGACTAAGCAAACAGAAAAAAAAAATGTCACAAAGGCACCAGAATATTTTGTTACAGAGATTGGGTAAGGAATGTGCGCAGCATATATTTTTCAAACAAGGAGGTAGGTCAGTTTTTGGTGGACTCTCAAGTTCTTTTATGGAAACTGTACCAGATCATACTAGAAATTTTCACCCAAGACCAACAGCTCATAAAAGAGAAAGTTCCAATCTCTGTGGGCTTATGCTTTCTCTCTTTCTGGTAAGACCTGAGCTGAGGAAGAGACCATAAAAGAACAGTAAAACTGGAGGGAAAAAATGTAGGAAGTTTGCCTTGAAATTTTGCAAGTGGAGTAGGATGAAGAATTAAATAATAACAACAAGTGAAAGAAAACCTGACAGAGATGAATACTCTCTTCGACCTTATACTAAATGTGCTGAAAGTTTGAATAGCGAGGCCATAAGAAAGTAAAACAAAAGAACAATGGGAAAAATATTGCGAGTACTCACTTTCTCAGGGGATTTCTGAGTGACTGGGCTAGACCTCTCTTTGCTGAAGGCTGTTTTATTTCCTTGAGCAGTAACAGTGGCTTGCATACATGCAACACTTCTAAAAACCAAAGTATCTTCAATTTCCTTAGAAGCAACTTCCATGGCCAATGAAATACAAGATAAGGTGAAGTTTTATGCACACAATAGTTTGGCGTACCTAAAAGAATTGCTTACAAAAAAATAAAGTTGCCCTCTGCCCTCAAGTTTTGGTGTTTAAAGGTGATGTTTTCTGCATATAGTTAAGGTTTAAATACTGTTTCTATGCATTAGGTTCTGCTGGCTCAATAGAGAGCACATGCAAACTACACATACTGTAAGGTTATCCTTATTGCTGATGAAGTTGATTGAAGTTTATCCTAACATTAATCATGACAGTGACTGTAATGATATTCTTCCATCAAAATAGAGTCCAACAAAATGTCTGCTGTAGAATTAAGAGTGCACCATAATTCAAGACATTCATAGATACTACATGTCTGTGGAAAAAAATTGTATCATTTTTACCCAGGTTCACCCATAACATCTCTTACAACTGCAATGTCTCATTTTAGCTGTCTGAATCCTAGAACTATTTTTTTTCTTGGAAAGGGCATCTTTTTTGCTCTACAACTACTAGTACATTGCACTGCCAAAAATGCTTTGTTAGTTGGGAAATAGGAATACCTGAAAATATGAAAATACATTTTACTTCCATGTTTTGCAGTTTAGCTGTATATTATTTAAAGATGTTGATGTTAATGTTGACTTCAGGAGATACTTTTCTGTTAACCATCAGAAGACAAAAGCAGCTATCTACTTTCAGCTCATTGCCTGGTTCATATATCGCATGAGCTGAAAACCATAGTACATGTGTGTCAGCATTTGATCTCGAAGGCTGTGTAATGAAAGTTTTTGATCATTTTTTTTCTTATCTGTAGAAAGAGTTTCCATATAAAAGAAAACATTTATTTTGTCAACTTTCAGTATGTGAAAATGCTGAGGTATGTCCTCACAAGGCAGTTATTCATGTTCCTGCATGCCAGAAGATCTTGAAACATTTCCAGCTCTTAGAAACTACCCAGTTCAATTCTTCAGTTCTTGAGGATAGTGGTGACTAAAACAGAGAGATGGAGAGATATTTACAAAATACTACTTTTTTCTTTTTTTCCTTCAACAACATCTAAAGTATTTTTTGCGATGCTCTTCAAATTTGTAAAGTATGATGGAATTCTTCCTGAATGCCTATATCTTCATTGAGGGATGTTACAGGAAAGTATTTATTAGAAATATCTTCTGGTCATAAGTTTAATTTGTAGTTAAAAGCAAAACGGAAAATTACAAAGCAAATATATTGTAATTGTTATTAACAAAGTGAAGCTTTGAAGTGTGAATATAGACTGCTAGTGTGAGGGACATATTGGGCTGACATGGACCATACAACTCCTTCAGAGCCTTAGGAAAGGAAACGATCTAATGTTCTAGCGTTAGGTATTGTCCTTTCAGTTTCTTAAAATTCCTGGAAAATATTATTTCCCAGAAGAAAATATATATAAAAATAATATTTAAACAAGCCCCAAAATGAAGTGTTACACATTACCTTTGTGAAGGTCCATATTCCTTTTTCATGGAGCTAATGGGCTAGAATTTGGCCTAAGTGGAAATGAACTGATACCTAGGGTTTGTATCTAAAATTGCATCAGACTGCCTGTCTATATGCTTTTAAAATTATCACTTCCTCCTCAGTCCCAGTCATGGATTACTGGAAGTTTTAGAAATTTAGGTCAAGTTTATTACTGCTATATTTCAGTTGAGGGTGAAGAACAATGGAAAAGAAAAATAGAACAAACCTGATAAAATTAAAGGATTTGTTTATTGAAAATCAAAGACATGCAGGCACTTTGTTTTAGGAATTAGTTTTTACATTTAAAGAGATTTTGTGATTGAGTGTAATTTTTTCTATACAACTTCAATCTTTTCATTCTGATGTTACTACAAATAGACGTAGAAAGGGATAAGAATTATTTTTCTGTAAAAGCAAAAGTGATTGCTGAAACTTTTTTTTGTAGTGCAACACCGATTTTAACGCTAATTTAGAAATAAACCTTTATTTTTCATACTGTTCCTATACATACATATATATTTCAAAAAAATATTAATCTTAAGAATAGAAATAAATAAAGATGCTTTATTCCTTCAGTGAAAAATCTCTTCAGAAGAGCTGCATTCCTGAAAACTGTTTCATCTGTATGAAGAGCTTGCATTTTTAAAATGGAAACCTATTTTGTCAAAAGATATTCAACCAGCTCTCCTACTAAACAAGAATTCAATGTTTTAAGAAAATGGGTATTCTTCTTGAAGATATATTGTAACAGTGAGCTGCTGAAGTAATTTGAGGCACATGGGTATTTTTGAAATAGGCACCCAATGTGTAAGAAGCAAACCATGCTTTTACCTGCACTTCTTGTGGATATAGCAAAAATTCTACATAGCTGTAATTTCATTGTATTACTATGAAAGTTATCACACGGTGGTTTAATTTATGACAGTGTTTATAGTGTATGCACTTGCATATCTTGCAGAAAATCAATATGATCATGTCATAAGACTGCATCATAATACTACAGCATTATTTTCCAAGTCTTTTAGGATTTTGTTTCCCCTATGCTATAGAAAGGGAGAACTAAGGAATGAAAGAGTTACTAACCAGAAGACTTACGGATTTAAGTCAACTGTGGGAAGGAAGCAAGGTAGGTTTATTTATAAAAGATAGCAAAAAATTTCCATCATTTGAATTTACCTGACAAGCTGTTGAAATTACTGCTTATATAAAACATTTCAGGCTGTTGAAATTAATGTTTGTATTAAAAAGTGAATGTGATGCTTTTTTATAGCAAAGGTGTTATTTAAAAAGACAAGAAGTCAAATTCAGTATCTTTGATTTGAGAAAGAACTTTGCTTACAACTGAATTTGAATTTGCGTTTAAATCTGTGGGTGGACTGAAATGCAATTTTTCTTCTTTAACTGGCATAAATGGGAATAGTTTGCTGTGTTATCAGTTCATGCTTTGCAGATGTACTTTCTAATGTAATCACTTTAGATATAGTCCATATAAACTACATTGTAAACAGCTGCTTTTTATGTGCAATTACTGTATAGACAGAGACAAAAAGGCAACAAAACAGGTAAATATTCTGCATCTGAAGCACGCAACCACAACCTTCTTTTTTTAGTGCCATCTAGAGGAGGCAGTTTTTTTCCTCTTAAAAGCACAGGAAACACGCAGGAGAAGATGGCGTGGTTTTCTCTGTCAGGCTCACTGCCCTGCTCCCAGCCCAGGGATTTGAGCTGCCGCCTTGTTAGCGAGGGCACTCCCTTCTGTTTTGATGTTTTGGTGGTTTCGTGATTGCTACCGATTTCCTGCAGCCAAAACATGAATTTGTCATAACTCTAAGCCTGTGAAAACTAATTGAAATAAATCAGCCGTGACCACTTAGGGCCAATTGTGATGGTTAGAAAAGGGGTAATGGAACATCATAATTAGTTGCTGTTTCATGGTGCTCACCTGAAATTTTTGCACAGATTGGGACATGCTGGATTGCTTAAGTAAGTATTTGCACGCTAACTAGAGATATTTGATCCACCTCAGTGTCAAGTGCTTCCATAACTTTAAAAATTAAAGAAGCGGAGAGTCTCCAGTGGATTCCAGTCGGCAGTTTGATTCAGATTTTATTATCAGCAATGGGTCTATAATAAGCATGAACTGTCCTCTCAAATTAGCTATGCCTCAGCAGCTACCCACTCTGCATCTCCCTCCTCCCCTCCCTTTTGCTGAAAATGGAAGAGGCCATCTGCAGGCTTTAACTTGCTATTCAAGCTGGCTGCTAGGATTCTGGATGAAACAAGGCAATATATGTGCTTGTCTTCTCACAAAATGATCTTTCTTTCAGGCCTGAAAAATCCATCTCTGCCCTCCTGCCCTTCGCTTTCTCCTTTGCATGCCCTCTATGGTCTTTAACATACAGATTGCAAAATGGCAAATGTGGCACTGGATAGACAAACATGAAATTTAGCCTAATGATTGGACTTTTCAGTTGAAAACCAGCAGGATTTATCTCCTCTGTAAATAGCAGAATGAATTGTAGTGATAAAGCTTTTCTAGATACAAACAAAATCCTTCAGCAGCTGCACATACTTGTTTGTTTTGCAGAAATTGAAGATGGTGTGCTGTTTCATCTGCCTTGCAATTTAGCAGCTTATAGATACATTGATGAACATGACCTGTATACAATTGTTAAGCATGATAACTGGAAAAGCATTTCCTTTGTTTTAGTACTTTCAACAATACTGATAGATTAATTACCACAATGATTAATCTTTGATGATCTCACTTTGGTAAAGTCTGGAGCTTATTATTAATGGCCTCTTGTTGTGGGCATTACGAACTTGTTACATCGCTCTGTGAGTACGCAAAAATTCTGGAAGTAAAAGGGCTGAAGTGGAGACTGACAAAAGCACCAACAATAGCCTGCTTCTAACAGAAGTGAGATTTTTAAGTTCCCTGAAGCCAACATCCCGGAGTCATTCTGTGGCATAAGAGGACACTTAAGCTATGGAAGCAATGAACTCCCTCCAAACTGATTAAAACAATAAATCTGTCAGGGAAAAGAAAATTTTAGAACTGCTTAATCCATTACACAGCAAATGGGAAAATCTGGTTTGAAGTGATATCTAGGCATGTAATGCACATTACCCTTTGCAATTAAACATAACTTGCGTTAGGAATTCTCATAGCAAACAAGTGTGTTGCCAAATAGAGAGACATGCTTTAGCTCAGATGAGGGAATGTGAAGACTGGGTTTTTTTCATGCAGGTGCAATACAAGTGAAAACTACCTCCATTGGATTCTAATGCTGGTGGTGAAAGCCAAGTTGTAAACTTGCATTTTCTTTTGTAGCTCTAAAGCCAGTGTTTATAAAAAGAAAGGTGGAGTATAAAAATATATAGTCTTTAGTAACATGATTTTCTGTAGGAAATATATGTTATTCTGTTTATTCTGTCTTTTATACACTATGAAATAATATAATTTAAAGATTCTGTAGCCCATTTTATGTATGAATAGTTTATTTGTACTAAACAAGTTGTTCTAAGGGGAAAAAAAATGGCAAACTATTTATACTGAATTTGGGAAACAGGGTAATATCACGTTAGTTTCTGCCAGTCACATTTTATTCTTGAACAATAAAGTGCACAATTCCAAAAGAAAACCAATAATCTATGGAATGTATACAGTTAATTCAACAGACTAACACTGAGTTGTAATTTGGAGGAGACAAAAATGCTCAAAACCTAGACTTACATGTTTTGGCTTTTCACATCCAGAGATCTTAAACCCTACTTAGCTATCTACTGTCTAAAAGCCAGGCCTTCCTATATGGCTTATTAGAAATATTTAGTAAATGTGAAAATAGGAGAAAGAAATAGAGCTGCTCTTTATGATGTTGTGTGGTGGTCTAAACATTCATCCATAAACACAAAGTTCTTCCTGCTTTTCTCTCTCAGAAAAAGAACATCTCTTGAAAGCTAGGTTCATGTCTGTTTTGCTTGGAGATGTCGAAGCAGGAAAAAAACTTGGAGTTAAGGAACAAGTAAAAGGTATATTAGAAGCTGGAAAACAAAGTAAAATGCCCTGAAGTTGATACATTGTTGTGTATATTATGGCTGTTTAAAGAATGAAAAGTCAGGAGACTTGTAATATGTTGTGAAAGTGTTGTACTTGTCTTGATGCAATCATTGGTATTCTAAAATGTATTTGCTTTCAAGATACCCTGTGCAGTATGCTGAAGAACCATTAGTCATTTATCACGCTAATACTCTACTGCAGCTTAGTTCATATAGCTTCTGGACTCAAATGGAATGGACTGGATGCTGATATAAATCCTGTTCCATTAATTTTGATTTTGTTCTTGAAGCCCTTATTTTATTTTTATTAAAAATACATGACTAGGAAAGCTGATGTTTTATCCTGTGAACTAGAACCAGACGCTTTGTTTAATTTCCAAATTAGACAGTGTTTCTTTTTTGTTATATTGCATGTGCTAATGGTCTTTAAGTGTGGGGGTTTATTTGAAAAAGCGAGGTGGGCAAGGCAAATAATGTAGAGTGCCATGCCTGTCTTGCTGAACTCTCCCTGGTTTACTGCATTATTAAATATTGCATAAATTATTCAATGTCCTTTATATCAAACAAATATTTTTTTGCAAGCAGTACTGTGTGAACAAATGGGTATTAAGTAAAACCCCCAGATAGAAATGAAATAGTGTTTCTTTTTCATTCCTTGCAAAGAACCACTGCTCTTTTTTCTTTCCATTTTTTGTTTTGTTTTCCTAATATCACTCAGACAGTGGAAGGAAAAAATGGTGACAATTATGTGAACAGCTCACTTTTTGTGTGATATTAAAATGCTCCCTTTCTGAGTCAGCCATCACTGGTGCAGTACATTACATTCAGAGCAAAGGCAGGTGCAGCTGGGCTGGCCTTGATCGCTCACTGTGGCAGGTGAGTTCATGCAGGCCAGACACTGTGGGTTTTTTGTGTGTTTTAGCACCAATGACCCACTTAGTATGAGCATAACCAGATTAGCTAGTCAAAGCATGGCCACAAAATCTATCGCAGAGAACAGACGGCTTACTGGGAGAAGGAGAGTATGCCACAGAAGGTACAGCCATACCTATGTGTTAGATACCTAAGTATCTAAAAAGGCCAGAGAATACATATTTTTATTTTTCTTTGCACTCTCTGTAGGGCTTTCTCATCCTTAGGCATCTCAGGAACTTCCCTCATGTGATTAGTTCCATTGTATGCATGATGATGATGCTCTGGAGTGGTTATTTATACATGTTAAAATACCAGCTGATTCAAGCCCCCCAAAAAAGACTGATGCTGTTGAAGATGATCTTGAAATGGGGTGGCATATTGAGAGGAGGGGTTGGAAAAAAAAGGGACAGTATGGAAGAAAAATGCTTTTAATGTGAACAGAATGTGGCTGGGGAGAAGGGGTTTTTGTTTTATTTTGCTTTTTTTTTAAACAAAGGGGAAGGTTCCCTGTAAAAGCACTTGTTCTGAATATTGCGTGGTCAGATTAGCCATGCTGCTCTGAGCAGTTTAAGGAGGACTGGGAACACAGTAATACCTTCCGCTGCCTCCCCTGCTGCCCTCCCGCCCTCCCCACCCGTAGCAACAGCAAGGAGATGAACTAAATAGCAGAGAAATAAGGACCCAGGGATGAATAATGGCCCCTAATTCTAGAATGAGGAGTTGTGAATGCATTGCTGAGGTTTGTGCATCTTTCCATTTCAAGTAACTGGAAACATGTAGGGGGAGTTGGGTTGGGGAGTGAGAGGTCAGGGAGTAGGAAGACTTTAGGCTTCATTACTGGATTTTGTTGTTCGGCTTTTCACACATGAAGGGGATGGTAGAGGGAATTCCCGTGCCTGATCTGTGGAGATCTGCAAAGGAAGTAAAGGTTTATTAAGCTGCTCTTATTGTCACTTAGGTTTTCTTTACAAAGATGTTGGTTTTACAAATGGCAAACCTGTGACTTCTGTGGAAAGCAGTTTATAGATTCACTGCTTAGTACAGAGACAACCTATTTTTATTTTGCTTTATTTTGGCGGGGGTGGGGGGGGAGGAAATTGGCTTGAGCACATCCATGTTACTGTGTGTGTATATTCATTTTGCTGTGGTTTTCCTTGAGGAAGATGACTGTCTTCAGTTTGTTTTAGTCTCTGAAAACAGGCAGGGTAGATTTTGTCACTTGGCCTCAGCCCGCCCTGCGCTGCACGCGATGTTAAGGAAACCTTTTATAGCAGCATCTATATTAGTTGTGCTTAAAGGTGAAAATGAAGTGGTATTGACACATTAGAGGTTGAGCCAGCATCCACAGTATTTCCAATTGCATCTTATTAAAATAAATATTTTATTGCCACCTACTATTTGATCTCAGAGCAAGAGGCTTGCTGCAGTTGCTGTTATCAACAAAGCCATACTGTACAAAGGGAAGTGTTTATAATTGTTTACTGTGCTGCAGCAACATCCATAGGGTGTGAGCAGGAAGGGGCACACTCTCTGGTTCGTGTCATGTAAACAGAGGAAATCATAGTCCTGGCTCCTGGAAAGTTTACAGCCTTAAAGCTTGGCTTTTCTTTCTTTTCACCCTTTCTCTTTAATCCTAAATCATAGGCAATAATAAACCATTTCTCACAAAGATAATTTCTCTCTTAATGAAAACATTAATACTTGTATTGCATTAACCAGTTAAGTTTAAAATTACTGAATTCATCTGTTGTGTGATAAGAGTTGTAGTATGGGATAATATGAAAGGGAGCATAATTGGGGGCAGGATTTTAAAATAGATAATGAAACATTGCTACTTAAGAACTTAATGGAGTTTAATTTTTTTAAAATTTCTTGCACATTGTCCAACACTCAGGGAAACAAAATCATTTGTTTTAGACTGATAGCAAGACAATGTTGAACCTCCATTATGTGAAACATAGCCGGAGAACTATTTTGTTTGTATGTTTCACTGGTCTGAAATCACTCTTGGTGTAGTCCTAAACTTCCGTCGGTTCCTAGTGGTCCCCAGTAGATCTTATTTGATTTATAAGAGGAAGATGATCATATTAAAGGCTACATACAGAAGCAACTATTTTAATTTTTTTTTACTAATTTAAATTCTGAAATAAAATTTTCTGGACAATGGATACTGCAAGTCATTGTAGGTTTGGTTTTGTTTTTTTTTAGCTATAAGAAACCTGAAAGCAGTAAGTTCTTTTATTTGTAGGTTACCTACCACAATTGTTTTATCATTCACCTATAGATTGTTTATTCCAAAGAATAGGCTTGTTTAGGGCATATATTGCATAATACGTAGTTAGGACATATAAAAATCTTGGTGTCTAATATTTATCATTGAGAAATGCTGCAGAAATTGGCTCTTTTTGTCTCAGATTTCACTGGGTACACTTCATATTGAAAGTTCTACTTACAAATTACCTTTTTAAATAGACTATGTAAAACTTCCATAATAACAACTAATATTTCAAAATGTTTTTCACATTTTTTTTCTTTCATTTGTTTCTTAAATATGTGCCCTTGCTAGATTTTCTTTATGTTATTTGAGAGTGTGACAGTTCTGTGTCCTATTGTTTTGCCTCAGTTTTAAAAGGAATATAGTCTAAACAAGATCATATTGTAAATCTATCTCTGTGTTACACTAAAAAAAGTAAAGGAAGGACTCTTAAAATTATAAACTACTGATAAAGAATCTTATCCTCCAAATATTTTATGATTTGACCTAACAGATGTTTTGTGTCTTGTGCGTATGCAGAATCTCATTCAGTAATTTTATATATAGAGGCTAGTAATTGCACTCCTGGCAGAGGAGTTCAATGGATTTTTTTCTTTTTTTTTCGATCAAACAATCTCCTAACAAGCATTTTTAAAACTGCACATAATGAATTAAAAAAATCCTTTATCTGTCAACATTTTATGAGGGTGTAAATATTGTTGGATTTCAGGTTGCAAGTTGTGTTTTGGGAATGGTCTCACACACATGCAGAATATTTTGCAGATTTATCTGCTTTAAAAATAAGTCTTTTTTTAATAGGGGGTATAAACTGTGTCAGTCTGTAGTTTGAGACTCTGAAGGCTCTTACTGCTTTTGGTAATGGGATGAAAACATGAAAAAATACCTTAGAAATGAATTGGTTTTTATTGTAGATCACTTCTAGGTTAAGAATTTTACTTTTCCTTATTGATATTTATTATTTACTTTAAAACCTTTATTTTAGCAAGACAAGTTTTACAGCATGTTTTCTTTTATAGGAATTAAGTGCATTTTAGATTTGCTTCAGAGACCAATGGGAATAAGAAATTATCTTCAGGAATTTGTTATAATTACATTATATCCACATGAGCACCAAAAGAATTTAGCATGATTAATGCTATTATAAGGCATATAAGGGTCATGAACAATAGTTTGCTCCTGTTCTAAAGAGAATTAAGTACGTGCAAAAGAAGAAACTTGAGAATTTAAACTAGCATTTTTAAAAAATAGTTGAGAAAACAGAAACAGTTGTTGTTTTATTAACTACTTTGGCAGTTGCACAATGAGAAGCTTACTAATAAATACTGACAACTTTGATTTAGTTCTTCTGTGGATGAAAGCTGACAAGTGGAATAAACTTGCACGGAATTATAGAGCACATTTTCTTCTCAGTTTTTACTAGTGCATGTTAATTGAAGTGACTCAAAATTTACTCCACTTTGTATCAGAACTTATCCAGCACTCCCATAAAATAATGTCCTTTATGCTTCAGATGGTATCTTTTTGGTAATGTGTATCAATATTAAGGCAAGACTTGTGAATTCTTTGTTTGCTTGGGTTCTCAAATAAGAGAAAAAAGGATTTTAGCACTGCCCCTGCCATAAACTACCATCGGTCAGCGCTGCACACTGCTTCCTTCTCCGCTGCTGGTTATAGCGATGCATTCTCTGTATTCATCCTCACGCTGTCAAAGGTGGAATAGAGTGCATTACAACCTATTCTTGAGGCTTTTATGTATCAATTGAGGGATGATTAATACTAAAACAAAATATTGTATTAAAAAACCCCAAACACCTAGCAAACTTATGGAAATGACGCATATAGCAAAGCCAACCTGAGATGCACGATGCAGCCTTGTTTAAGACAATGGGAACAAATTAGCAATTTTCCTTGTAAACTTTCTGCTCTACCTCTAGATTTCATCCCTCTAAGAAAGGTTACCATGGTCAAAGGTACACTAGGAACTAACCTGTCTGTTATCTTGATGTATTACTCGTGATCATTTGCTTACTTTTGTAAGTAAGTGTATTGTTTTAGTACAGGCTGGAGTTTGTCCCCCTGTGCATTTCTTCTGCAGCTTTGTGTGCAGATTTATAAGGAGAATAGATATTATTCCCTGACAGTATTAACTATCTCATACAACATCATTTGGTGTGACATTGCTTTAGGTGTCCATAATCCGTGGACCTGGACATATAATCTTTGTAATTATCATTAGGTATTGTGTTTTGTTTTTTTTCTTTGTTCATTTTTGTTTTATTTTGTTTGTTTGTTTAATAGATCAGATGCTTACATAGGTATTTCTTTTTCTGGAGTCATCACATTGAAATAGTTTTTGGAGTTTTTTTCTTTCTCTGAGGAGGGGCAGGCAGAGGAGGAGAGAATTTAGTTATATTTAAGTATTAATTCAAGTATGATTTCATCTGATTACTGGGGTGATTAGTATACCTGGCTTTTTTTATTTTTCATAAGATGAAATATTGTGAATATGAGACTATGTTCTTAACTCTGGTTTATTTTCTTCACTAAAAATTAGAAGTTAAGTCCTTCCTTATACCTCAGGTAGCTCGACCGCTAGCTAAGGAACTGAAAGGAATTTGCTTTACAGTAACTATGAAACATGGCTTGGATAATTTCCTTATATAATAGGCAATCCCTTTACAAGACTATTTTTTTTAGTTAATGGTAGTCAAACAACAGTTATAACCATGAATGGAATTTCACTGTCAATGCAATTAACCACAATCTTTTCTATATATTTTATACTGTTTTGTTGGTTTTGTTTTTGTTTTTAAACTCTGTACGCTCTTGATGCTTTTTACTGATTATTCCCTTCACCCTTATTGGCCAATAGCTGTTCAGCCTCTTGTATTTACACTTTCAGTTTTCTCCATCACAATATAATATTAAAACCCCCTTCCTTTCTTACAAATTAAGTGTCTGGCATAATCCTCTGGTTCAAAGACTAAAACCAGCAAATATTTGAAAGGAGGCGTGGGAGGGACATTTGATCTGGGGGTCCAGCAAGGGACAGAGAGAATAGATGGGCATCCAGGGCACTACATTTTGTAGCACAGCAAACACACAGTCAGGTTTTTTACTTGCTACCTTGAGAAATCCATCAGGAGGAAGACAGCTTTAAATTATTGTTGCTTAGCACGTCACCTGCACACACAAGTATGCTTCTGCTGGTGGAAGTCAGGCTGAATATGTTGTATTTATTAGTAGATGCTCCAAGAGGGTATGCAGTGAGATTGCAGTTGAAATTGTGCAAAAGAGCAGTGGTTTCCATACCTTTTAAACTGTTTTGGTTTTCTGGTTGTTTTTTTGGTTTTGTTTTTTCTTTTTTTAGACCAGTGTACTGAACTGAATGATCACATGAGTTTGGTAATACCCTTTTCCATCCCATGCATTTTGCATGATACATTGCCTTCTAACAACATGCTTGGGGCAGTGATGAGTTTTATATTTAAGTGCAGAATTTATTTCTTTAAAAGTTTTGTTACCTGGAAGTAACAGTAATTTAGTGGGTATAATATATACATTAAAAGAGTTTTGCCTGATAGTTTGAAAAACATTCAATACAGAAGAGCAAAATTGTGATTATTTTCTCTTTCCTGTCTCTAAAAAGCTGTCACAAAGATCGTAGGTGCAAATAGATGAGATGTGCATGTACCTTATGGCCTTTGTAAGTCAACTGCTCATTAGACAAATACAAAAAGTGACAGCTTCTTTACATCACCACTTTAGAATGACCACAAATTATACCTCAAGTTTGCTTTGTTATTTTCCGCCCAAAAGCTGGAAGAAGTCTCCCTTTAAACTGTTACATTTCTGCTTATAGAAAAGGAGCCTGAAGTTGTCAGAGGTTGGGGGCGAGAGGGTTTGCTGTCTGTTGCTTCCACACCTCCAATTTGGATAATGCATGCATTTACCTAACTTGCTTCTGCGTGCGTAAGGCTCCTGCATATTTAAAGGCTGGGTATTCAGGGATTATCTGTCGTGCTTTTTCTTTTTGTTTTGATCACGCAAGGAAGGGATACTAGCCCACATAACCAGAGCAGAAGGGTGGGGTTTTTTTCCTGTTGTATTTTTTTTTATCCTTCCCGAAAGCTTTACAAATGCCACATGTTCTGTCAGATACTGCATTTGGCGGGGAGGAAAAGTTACCAGTTTGAGTGTGCAATTTTATATATCCTCCGTCTGTAGAATACTTGCTTGTTAGCACACGCAAGGCATTTAGCTTAAGGACACAATATTCCTTTTCAATCATTCCTTAGCAGTGAACCAGGAAATCTTGAAGGCAGGCATATGAAAGTCAGAACATTGCTATGAAAAACTGCTAGTAGCAAGGAAAGAAAAAATTAAAACTATGATCAACATTTAAGTAAAAACACAATTACAGAGTGCCTTATGAGGCATCCGTTGATTAAAATCTCATGTTTATATATGATAAAACTGAAAATTACATTTGTTTTCTAGAAGAGCTAGGAAAAATGGCAGTAACACAGAGCAGTACATAGCATCGCTTAATTAGCTCTTCATTGTACGTTCGTTGCACTGCTCCTTAAATTATATTTCAAATGAGATTCAAACTGTTATGTAGTTAATTAAAAACATACTGTACATATTTTGTTTCATAATGTTGGTAGCTCCCCTTCTTCCCCCACCAGAATAGTAACAAGTATACTGGTAGAATAAGTGAATAAGAATTCAGGCTAATGTATCAGAGAACAGGAGTATTTTGCTACGATTCATCCAAGCCCCAGGTTGGATGAAAAGAGGTTCTATGTTCTGATGGCTCTCTGACCCTTGTTTTCAGTCTAGATAACTTTTAATTTTATTTTTCAGATGAATGTAACTGAATTTTAAAAGGTGTCTTTGGTCTTTTTTTCTACCCAGTGTTAAATCCTTAATCCCATTCTAAGTACGAGCAGTGTTAACAGCAGTTAACGGTAATTACTGCATGTGTACTTTGATTCAGGAAAAAACCAGAGGTTTAGGGATTGGTATCATGCTACTAGTATTCTGTGCTGCAAATTATTTGCAGATGAGGTTAATTGAGCCATCTCACTCCATGGCTTTTATTCTGACATGTAGGTCACAAATTGAATCATAAACCCGTACAGTAATAATCAACACATGCCCTTTAAAGACTATCCCTGATGAAACTCAGTATGAAATAAACAGTTACATTTCTCAAAGCCTACTCTGAATTAGCATCTACAGCACAGCACAGTATCATTTATGGTATTAAAAAAGATTACTGTTTTAGTGTAAATATGCACATATTCATATATTTATGGATATACAAATGTACAGTAATTGCACAAAGATTATTAACTATTTTTATCCAATCTTTCATTTTAACAAATTTCTGGAATTTATGATCATAGAATTTTCTTAGATATAATTTTTAATTTCAAAGCCATACAGAAATTAAGAGTAGAGGCTTAAAAGTCGATCTTAAGCTTTGCAGTGCCACATAATTAGTTTCACTTGATTCTCTAAAAAAAAAGTGTGCATCTGAAAGTCATAGCAATAGCAGCAAGTGATCTCTAATGCAATGGAAAACAATGTAAGTGAAGCCAATTTTGATAGTTCCCCATATGAAGCTAATTTTAATGCAGTTCTCCCAGTATTGTGCCCACCATGAAAATTTGAATGATATACTTGTGGCTTTGAAAGCATGAGAAATGTATGTCTTCCAACTCAAAATAGGAAACAAAAGAAGTAAAGAGTAATGGAGGCAATTCATTCATCTTTTAAATATGTTTAGAAATACTCACAATGTTCAAGCTGTGTGGCAAAATCTAATCTGAACTATGAAATGTTTACAATTTCTGAGATTTGAGGGGAAAAAATATATTGCCTAACTGTAATAGATAATTTTATTGACTTACGTTGAATAGAATGTATAAAGTAGAGGTTGAATCTCATTTCATTTGAACACTGAGAAGACCCAATAGAGAGTACCATGAGTTTGTGATCTTGTAGTATCTGTATTACTTAAAATCATTTTATAAGCGCTGTGCAATCTATACATGCAGTACACATTTGCAAGCATCATAATTTAAAGAAACTAGATTTATAGACAACACTTCTTAAACTCTGCAGGCAGGTCTTCTCCTATGCAGACACATTTTCATTACAATTTATTTAGAAACTTTGTTACTTGTTATACTTGCACACTTTGGCATTGTGTCAGTTCACATATATAAGAAATATGATGTTTTACTCTATATTCCAGGAAACATCTTTGGAGGAAAGCGCCTTTTTTTGTTCTCTGTTACTTTTGAAAAGGCAAGCCCTTGAGTTTGCAGTAAAGAGGCACAGCTCATTATCACATTGTGCTTTTTTTTCAGTGCAAGGTCAGAGAAATAAAAAACAATGGATGACACTTTTCAGTATAAAAGCATGAAACATGTGTGGTTGTGTAGCACAAAGGATGTTGGCTAATCAGTTATTCTGCATTTAAATATGGGTTTAAACAAGATTAGGAATCCAGTCTGTGCAAGAGATTTTCAAGTCCAGAGGTCAGAAAACATGCTAATGAGATAATAGGAAGTATTCACAAAAGCTCATCTGTGTTAGAAATTTCCTTCTCCTTAAAGAAATCCTTCTGCCAAAATACTTTTGACCATGTATTTTTGACCTGTTAATGCCTGAATTCTATAAGACTACCTGGTAATTTAGAAAGAATCTAAATCTCTTGAGGAAAAAATCTGAATAAATTATGAGCCATTCTGTGGAGGGCTTTTAATATAAAATTATTTGAAAGTTTTGATGGGATTTAGTGATGATTCAATATGTGGAAAGAGAGACAGCCTTATTCTCAGCTTGCTTTGTTGGTTCATATACAGGAATAAAAACATAAATCATATCTTATTCAACAGATTATCAACACTGGATGTACTGAAAAGATTATTTGAGGCTGATCTTGTGATCTTTACTTAGAGTTCCTTTAGGTATTTCTCTTACCAGGAAGAATGCCAGAACATAGGCATAGAGCAGATTATTGCAGGTAGTGCTCTGCTGAAACTGAGAGACGCACAGCCCTTCCTAAAGGGGAAACCTGATTTCTCATTTTATCAAACCAAAAGTTTAGTTAACTTTTTCATTTTTAGAAATGAAACTTTTAAAACTTTTTTAAAAATGAAAATTCTTCTGAAATTTTTTTAACGGAAGTATGAATGTTTTGTAGACAAGAATGTTTTTGGTACACTCAGCAACATACTGAACAGTGTTTTTCTATTTAACTTTAAGCTATTTCACTTAAAATTTTAAAATTATGCTTTTAAATTGACAATTGTTTCATTTTGAAGCAGCACCTTAAAAACATTTTGAAAAAAATCATACTTGCATTTTAAATCGGACTAACAAATGTAGAGGTTTTGGCTGGTTTAGTTTCAGGTTTTTTGACAAAGCTCTGTTAATTGTGGAATTATAAGACATCCTACAATGTGACACGACGGATCTGTTAACCACAATAAAATAAATTGCACAGTGTTGCGAATGTGTGGTAATAGCTACAGTACAGATAGCTAGGCACTTTCTCTCAGCCTGACTTTCTCAAGAGAGAAGGAGTTGTCCCTGTCACAGATATGATAGAGGAGAAAAATGTCAGTTTTCTACTTCCTATTTTGCTTTTTCTGAAGATGGAATGTTTATTTTATGTATGTGTTGCCAGACACCATTTAAAAGAAAGATTTTTTTCGATAAATCCTTGTATGAAAATTGCTGTTGCTGTTAAGGTCAAAAATACTTGTGAAAAATAGTTTCAACCAGCATGGAATATTTTTCTTAATCAGCTTAGAGGTACTGCGGTTAAAAATCAGACCAAACAAAAGGTCTGACAGGACAGTATATCACATCCTGGATAAACACATTCAGAATGGTAAATCTGTGGGGAAAAGTAATTACTTCAAGAAGCATGTAATTGTTGCTGTTCAGACTTTATTACACATAGTATAAAAGCATGTTGTTGATGTTTTTGGGTTTTTTCCGTGACAAGGAGAAAAAAAAAGAAAAAAAATAGCAGAGGAGGGAAAACTTTGGTGCTTCTCCTTTGAAAATTTCCTTCCAAGGAAGCTTTTGTGAGCCATGCTGTGGCACAGGACATGGCACTGCATGTAGTGGTGCAGATGCTCTGGTTGCATGCAGGTGTATGCTTGGGCTTACCATGCTCTTGGGCCCTTCTCCTGGAGGAGTGGGTGACCTGCTGGGCTCTCCAAGGTGTTTTGTGAATCTCCCCACTTGAAGGCCGGAGCAGCCACCTCCAGCAGACTTAGAGTGGGGGGGAAGGTGTACAGAGGCAATAAAAACTGTATTTTCCAAAGCAAACCTCCCTCCCCCCAGCTTTGTCTCAGGAATGAGATGTCATTCATAGCTGAGTCTGCACCAATTGTGCTTTTATGAGCAATTAAATAATTAACAATGTTGACGTCTAAATTATATTTGCTTGGCATCTGAGTTAACCCCTTACTGAGACCTCTGGGAAATTTGCACTTCTTGAAGCCAATGCTTTAGACCTGGGCTGACATTTATGCTGTGGTTCTGTGGATTCACATTCATGTTTTCTTTCCTACTGTTACACCTGGAGATTTAAGAGTTGATTCTGCAATGCATTTAGCACTTTGATGCAATTCAGTGAGATACTTTAATATCAAAGTCAATGAGACCATTTGTGCACTTGAAGGGAAGCATGTCCTTAAGCAAAATACTAATTAGATCAGCTTTCTTACTGGCTTTTTGTTTGTTTGCTCCTAAGTGAAATCAAGTAAGGTTTTTCACAAGAATCAGTGCCTATGAAAGAAGTATACTTAAGCTATTTGTTTGACTCTAGTTTATACGAGAAATCTTAGGGGGTTTTGATTTTTCTGGCGTTTGTTTTTTGGTTGTTTGGTTTGGTTTGTTTTTGTGTGTGTGTGTGGTTTGTTTGTTTTTTCCACTAGAAAAATGGAAATGCAGCTCTATTAAGCTAAAGCGAGGTCAGCATCTCTTTGTGTGTATTTTAATGGGTCCTCTCTCATTCAGCCCTTGGATTATCAAAACCCTTAGAGCTTGGGAATCAAATGATGGTCATATATGATCTTGCTTGTTTTTTACATCTTCTTAACTAATGAAAATAATGTTGTCTCTATTGTTTCAATGTATCTTAAGCATTAAAAATAGTGTTGTGATCAAGTCAAATCACAGCCTGTCCCTCAACAGGAGCTTAAAGAAGTGAAATCCTTCCCTCGGCTTTTCCTAGCCATTTATCTCAGCAGTGCAGGCTATTATCAGGAAATAAACTCAGATCCAATTAGCTTTATCACTTAATTGGAGACATATTCTTGGATTTATGATTTACTGACCTCACTGCCATTGAAATTAAATTATGTAAATTCTGAAAAAAAACCCTCTGCAAGTTCACACCTCTCCATTCATTAAATTGTGCTGTTTAATGCCAGTCAACCAGTCTGTTCATTTGTCTCCAGAAATAATAATATGATAAACATGTTTGGGTAGGTGCTACTTTACTCAGCTCTAGGGATTAGTTCATTCATTTTCTGCCTGTCTTTCTGTCTCTCAGACACATACATACAGATATTTCCTCTCCCCCACCACGTGCCACCTTTTGAAAAATAAAAACCAGTCAGATATAAAGATCAAAATAGGTTACTTGGAGAAAGAATGGGTAAAAACATGAGGACCTGTGGAAAGTCTTGCCTTTATTTAGAGAGACTGAATGACTGTGGTCCTCTTTATTGTTTGGTTTTTTGTTTGTTTGTATTTTGTTCCTTTTTTTTTAAAAAAAAAAAAAAAGAATAACTGACTGTATAGTTGTGAGGTTTAGAAGGAATTATTAGCTTTTGGGTTTGTTTCTTAGGGTAATTCTGGCTGCTGCAGAACCCCCAAATCTAACCTCGTGTTCTGGAGCCAGCTTCCCGGGCAGTGGGTTTTTTTTTTAGGTTTGTGTTTTAGAGAAATAAAGTTTTTTTAGTTCCCTTCTCAGTCACATCCTGTCTATCTGCTCTGCCCTCCCAAATTATTTTGAAATAAATTTCCCTGCTTTGACTCAACTTGGAAATGAAGCTGAAGACTCAACGATTATTAAAAGTACAGGGAGTTCCCTAACAGATATCCAGGGATAGGAGAAAATACCCTAAATAATGCTTCAGCTGAAGGAGAATGGTCTTGGAAATCCCACCTAAGAGCTGCTTGTCAGCTGCTCGGCATGTGCATAGATGCTCTAGTTCTATCTTAGGGAGGATTTTTATTTGTTATGGCCAGTGAGGGAAAGTAGAGGACAAGTCATTTAAAAAATCCTCAGAACACCAACTTTGTGACTTTTGTTCAGGGAAGTAAACAGCCATACTGCAGCCCCAACAATTTTGTTCTCAGAACCACTGCAATCAGTGTAGAAAAGCTTAGCGTGCTGTGATGTACTCACTCCAGGACATTTCAGGTTTTTTGGAGCTTGTTCAATTACTTTCATGTGTTATGCTTTATGTGAAACTTCTACTGTCTACTGGTGGGTGGGGAATAGCAACTTGAACACAGTGTGAGGGTTATCCTTCCAGAACAAGCAACAAAGCATTTGTATTTTAGGAGAAGATAGGGATAGGTCCTTCTGCTTATAAAGGCATTTCACTCCCATTAGTCTACTAGCAGGAGATAAGAGCTGATGACCCTGTGCCCCCCTTTCTCATTTAATTCCATAGTTTAAATTCTGCCGTTCTCTTCCAGAACTTCTCATTCTTGCTGAGTTATCTCCCATTTCTTCTTTCATATATCTTTACAGGAGCCATGTGTTTATCACAATAGGTTTTGACAGTTTACTCACTTTGAAGTAAGGACTTCTTTCTCAGGAAACTGGTAGAAGCCTGGTAGGGAATGTGTTATTTTCATGTTGGTTTGTTTTCTGGCAAGTGAAGTTTTTGGTTCTGTTTTGATTTTTTCCTCCAGATGGATACTGGAAATACAGTGGAATTTCTTAGGAGAGCAACTTACAATGGACACTTAATAGAACTGAAGGTCAGAAAGGACTGAGGATAAACAGATGTCTAGAATTCAGCTAGTGGGACCCTGATTCCCGTTCTGGAATTTTCTGCCAGGGTACAGAGTGAGAGGAGCTAGAATAATCAGGTTCCTGTAGAGAAGTGAGGTTGTGAAGAGTGGAGTGCTCCTGGAGTTGTGGCTTATTTCATGGGAGCCCTCTGCTTCCTCACACTGGATTCACTTAGTCCTGTTAAGTTACTATAGTTTTGCTGGGTTATTTAAATCCATCTCTATAATCATCACTTCTCCTTGATGTAATATAATTAATCTTTTCTCTTTTTTAGTGAGAGTGTTTGCTAAAGGTTTTGTGTGCATATCCTAGTTTACTGGGAGACAGAGAAAAAGAATTTTTAAAAGTTACACACAATTCTTCACTTAGAAACTGCTTTTTGAGATTTGCATTCATAATTATCCTGGGATCATGGATGTACTTCAGAGCAGATTAGCATCTGCTAGTGAGAGTTTAGGAGAATTAACCCTGTCATGATTGATTATAGAATGGTCTTTCAAATTTTGTCTAATTTGACCGACAATTTTTTTTGTTTGTTGTTAGAGCAGTGATTTTTAAGCATGGGTTGAGAGCCAGCAATGCCTGGCTCCTAATCCAAGCTGTCATGCTGTCCAGGCTTGACCTATTGCTCCTTCCTGTTGTAGTCCTTTTCTCCTCCTTGGCATAGGAATGACACTACTTACCTTTCCTGACATGTGTGTTATGGTCAATTAAGATCTGTAACCTCTCTGAAATCTTTTGCTGAAAGGATTTGGGGAATCAAACCTGCTGTTTTTTTAGTCTTGCATGTACAAACTCTGTGTTTCTCCTGTTTAAAAAATAGTATGTTATAACCAGCATTTCACTGAGTATTTTTTTCCTATTTTAGACTGATTCAAAAAGCTCAGATCCTTGTTGTCAGTATTCTGACTGGATATTATGTTAGGCTTTGAGATCTACTAAGCTAACTGCAAATGTAATTTATTTTCCTGAATGCAGTGGGAGAAAAGCTATGATACTATGTGCTCTGTGTATTTTAATAGAATATATTGCACAGTTAAAAAGGAATATTTTCCTCAGTTAGGTTAAATTAAGGGCTAATGACAGCAGTGCTGTATCGGTTAGCTTGTGCTTTACTACTACTACATCCTCCTTTTGTATTTTTTCACAAATACTTTTATACTTGAGTAATTTCAGTTCTTGTCCAGCATTAAAACAGGTCCATTATTCCACTGGAGGATGTTTCATTATTTGCTGTTGTACCCTGATTATTACAGGGTGTTCATTCATCATTCAGGCCTTCAAAATGTTTCTCAGTTCTATCATCTGTGTGCTGTAGGCCACCCCCTAAATGGTCACTCCTTGGTGCTGTGGAAGTGGGAGATATCTTTTTGAATTTGCTATTGTAGGTACTTGTGGTGGGTTAACCTTGGCTGAGCGCCAGGTGCCCACCAAGCCTCTCTATCACCCCCCTCTTTCTTTCCCCTCCT
>JAVSBS010006225.1:50289-63015 GCA_033124195.1 Coracias cyanogaster
GGGTAGATTTAGATTAGAAATTAGGAAGAAGTTCTTCACAATGAGGGTGGTGAGACACAGGAACAGGTTGCCCAGGGGGGTTGTGGATGCTCCATCCCTAGAGGAGTTCAAGACCAGGTTGGATGGGGCATTGCACAACCTGGTCTATTAGGAGGTGTCCCTGCCATGGCAGGGTGGTTGGAACTAGATGATATTTAAGGTTCCTTCTAAGTCAAACCATGCAGTTCGTGAGCAGTGCTTCTTCTGTAAGCATTGGTTTCCCCTTGTCCGTTTCCCTTCCCCTACCATTAAAAAAAAAAAGCCAACATCTGAAAAACCTGACTATTCACTACATGGTTAACATTTGGAAAACAGTCTCTTAAATGGATAATCTGCCGAAAAAGAGAAGAGAAACTACCCTGCAATTCCCTTACCCCAGTACATGCATAACGGTAGTCAGTGACCAGTTTCTTGGTTACCATTTTTAACTATTGTTTACTCTGACTGTGCTATGTAATCTTAGTAGTAAAGGAAGAAAATAACAGTTAGACTGAAATGAATGTCTGCAACAAATCTCTGCTCCATTTTAAAAGCATGCAAAGTGTGTAACTTTACTGCTCTTCTATAACTTGAAAACATTATTTTATGAGAATACGTGGCAGAAGGGCCTGATTCACCTACCAGTTCTTCACTGACCTTTTCACTTTCTTGCTGCTGGGGGACACAAATATTGTGATCCTGTCTTTATGCTGTTTCTTTTTGTCATTATCCAGGATTCATCTTCCCTGTGACTTGTCAAACTTGAGTTATTTTGAATCCTTTGCTGGGCCTCCCCAAAGGCATTATATCATATCTCTTGACAATGCACGTGATCTCTCAGTCCCTTTTGTCCTACCCTATTCAGATTCCTTGTGTTTATTTCCTATCCTTGACATGGTTCCAGCTATTATTCCTCTTTTTTTTTTAATAAATCTGCAAATTTGGACAACCTGCAGCCACTTTCTTTTCTCTAAACAATTTGTATAAACCTGTTAAACAGAATCAGTGACAGAAATCCTTCAGGGCCTCTGTTGTTATCTTTTCATTTGCAGTAGATTGTTCTGGGACACAATTTTGTGGCAAAATACAGTTTAGCTGGTTTACTTTAACCTCTCACTTCATTAGCTGGAGTAATATGTGGAAAAATTTGCAACGCTTCTCACTATCTGGATTAACCATTTCTGCAATTTTTAAATGCAGATTTTGCTTAAACCTAAAATACAGCTGTTGTGCTGGGTTGGGTTTGGTTTTTTTTAAATTATTTACTAACTGTACTAAAATAAGGCATCTTGTTAGAGGACTTTCTTACCCCTTATAATGTCTCCTTGTGTTTACTCAAGAAATATAGTCTTTTCAAAACTTTTATCTTCTGAGAATAACACCTCTTGCACACTGGTTTCCAACTTGCAATATTTACGTGAAAGGAGACCCAAAACTGTTTGCATCTGTCCCAGAAATGAAGTGAAACTGGAATTAAGCTTGAGTTTGTTGTTTGGTTTGTTTTTTTCCTTGATAATAGTTTCCTTTTAATAGTTAAGCTCTTGCTCCTAAAAATTAGAAGAATTTTGGCAATTCTACTAAAAGTAATCTTGATAAACCTCAAGAATTTAGAATATAATCTCATGTTTAAAGCAACCAAAGTACTTTCAAAAACAGGAAAAGCACAGTTTAAACAGTTGTAATTCTGTCATGTCATGACTTTGCAGACCTATTTCCATGCAAATTACTGTTTTCAGGATGTAGAAAATTATATACAAGTGGTAGAGTTGCTGACATTCTTGCATGGGTTACAAAAGTCACTTTCAGTGACTCTTAGGGTCTGCTTAATTCACTTGGAAAACAGAAAATGGAATTAAAAAATAAATGCTACTTTGGTGCTTCTAGAGTCTCTACTCAGAAATTATATCTTTGCTTATAATATTGTATTTGAATTATTGAATCTAAATGTATAATAGTAAATTACTGATTTCAATAGGAATTAGTGTTTAGACAACTATGAAATGTGTATGCAGACCAGTGGAAGTTGTATGGCTACAAAGAATGCCGTATTTTCCAAGTACCCGTATAGAATTATTTGGATATGTTAGGATGTGAGGCTGAACCAGAGAGCATTTAACTAGCATGCTAATATTTTTGTTGGGTTTTTTTAGTTATATTTCTTTGCAACCTCTGCAAGACTAGATAAAGATTAAGTGTGTGAAAAAAAAAGTTGTATGCTTTTATTTTTTAATTTCAAGATTGTGAATTAAAACTCACTTCATTGTGGGATAACCGTGAAATGGAAAATCAGGAAAAATCATGCTGAGGATGAGATAGGGATATTAGTTTTGGAATGGTATGGGTTAGTCAGACTTGGAAAAAGCCTTTTTTACATCTTTAAGATGTGCATAAACTGGGTCTTTGATTTCTCATTTCATCTAACATGGACAACACTGGGCATTATCCATTCCTGATACACTATAGTGCCTGACAGTTCTTTTTTTGACTGCAAACTGTTCACCACAGGCTAAAAAAAGCCTGAGACTAAATTGCTTCTCTTGCTGAGCTAGGTGGATGCTAGCCACTGAGAGGAGCTGTTCGGAAACCTGGGGCAGGGGGGCTGCATGAACTGATAGCCAGTCCAGTGACTCAATCTCAGATGTGATAATTTCTTGTCAGTTCTCCTGAACTGGAAATGATCAATTCGTTATAAAACTGCCAAAACCTTCAGCTCCTCTGTACTTCTGTGCAAGAATAAATATTCAGCTCTAAAAAGTAGAGCTAATATCTTATTTTTCTAGGTTGATTTAAAATGTGAAACAGCTGACACTCAAGCTTTGGCAAAGAGATCATATTCAATGTTGAATTCTTTGTTGACTGCTTTTGTATGATGAAGAGCTTGTCTGAGGAAAACTTGTTTTGCTGTTGTGGGTGGCAACATTTTGTGTCACTGAACTCAAAATTTGGGTTCTTGAGTTTCAAATGTATTCACCGAATATCCTGTCCATTTCTCTAGTTGATCCAGTGGGTGGCTTATTTGACTATCCGGTCTATTACATATACTGAAACAAATTATTTCATTTTCTAAAACTAGTGATACATCATGAAAAGATGATTTATAATGTTTTCAAAACACCTATGGATTAAAAAAAAAAAATCAGCAGAGATATTTGCAGGGGTTATGAGCAGCAGGGACACATAGGTGTTTGTTGTTGTTTCCAGCCTGCTGTGTGGACTATTTCTGCAGTCTTTGGTCATTACAATAATGGGAGATGGGAGGTGATGCAGGAAAGGAAAGACGGAACATTTATGTATATGGATACACTTACATCTCCTTCCAAATACATTGAGTCAGAAGAAAAGGAATGTGAAAGTTTCATGTTTAAATACTTTCCAGACTAGTGGAAAACATGCACATAAACTTGTCAGTAGTAGCTGAATAAATTAATGAAAGGATTTTCAGCCAACAGCCAAGCAACAGCCAGTAATAAGTTTATTTCCTGTTATTAAGAAGCTTCTGGGCAGAGCATGGTCTTAATTTTTTGGAGTGTTTCTTAAACATATGAATTTATGGATGAGTGCATTTTACTGTTTTGGTTCACATGCTCTGCCAGTAGTGGATTATGAAGCCTAGAGCTTGATAGATAGTCAGCTGGCCTTATCTGCTCCTTTCTTGCACTTCTAAGGAAAGCTTGTTTAATTTTATTTTGCGCTTTTCCTAGTTTAGAGCTGATAAATACTCAGCATTGAAATTGCATAAACAATGTCACTGTTTTTAGCATTTTTCAGAACTAAAATGCCTGACCTGATCTGATCTTATTTGACTTTTTCAGAAAATAAACAGGATGCAATAGATTTTTATTATCTCTGTTCCATAACTTTGTCAGATTAGCTGCAAAATAACTTTTGTTTGACAATATTGTATAAATACTTTTTTTCTTGAATGGTGGTGATACCAAAAGATTTAAAACCAAAGGCTTTGAAGTATTGTCCAATTGTTTCAGTATATACTGCATTAAGAAATGTTTTAAGTTTTGTAACTTTGAAGGGTGTCTTAATATTAAGCAAAAGCTGGTGTGCTTCTGTATCACATGGAAATGAGGAAATATTCAAAAGCACTTTTCCTTTCTGATAGTCTTTTATTGGGTGATGCTGAGTGACCACTTCAAAGATGAAACCTCTGCATTTGTGTATTTGTATAAATCTTAGCTGTAGCCTAACTGGGGCCTAAGGAACTGATGCAGTACAAAATGACTGCTGAAGTTTTGGGGAAAAGGAGCAACGTTTTAAATCACACTTCTGTGAAAGTGGAATATCAGTCTCTTATTTTGAGAAATGATGGATTTTATGAGTTGCTTTTTACAAAATAGAAGGGAAGATTATTTCAGGAACCAGTATCAGAAAAAAAGCAAATGAAATCCAGAAAAAAAGAAAAAAATGTATCTTGTTATCATTTGTTTTATAAAATTTGATAGCAGAAAGGAAAAATAAGAGAAAGAAAACTAGATGTGAAACATTTTTTTAAAAAAGGAGACATCAATAAGTCTTTGAAAAACCCTGAAATCTCTGCCAGTTTTCAGCTTGAAAAGAAAATCTTCAAAATATCCTTTGAATTAAAACACATTGGCTGATCCTACTGGCATCAGGAGTTTTAGTAAGATTATTAATTTGCAAATCCACTGTTAGTTCATTAGGTTTCCTACTGGTGTAGCGGTGATTGTGTTGCACTGTATTGAAATACTTATAGTGTTCCGTTCCAGCAGTTCGCATTTATGCCTGCATTTGCAAGGGTAGGTACAGTTTCAGGATGGGAACAGACTGGGTCTTTAGCCTAGATAAAGAACTTACAGAAGAAAATCACTGAGCAGGAAATTTTTGCAACTAGGTAACTCTAGAAGAGAAACCCAAGGACAAAAGTAGCAAATAAGACTGCTATTAAAGCTTTTAGATATTAATCTGCCTTTCAATCAGTATGTGTTCTGTGGTCATTGCCTTCTTACCTTAAGATAATTTTTATCTCTGTGAGTTTTTATCTCAACCTTTATGAAAATGGAACAAAAGTTTGAAGGTTCAAAGTAATATTTTGAAGTACTGTTTTAAGAGAGTGCTGAGTTTGATGAAAAGATTTTTTTTGAGTGAACAATTGAAATATAATGAAATTTCACATAATTGGTCATAATAAATGAAAAGTTCACTTTTAAAGCTTTCTCATGTTTTCCTGTAGTCTCCCCACTCAAGAAAAATAAAATTACGAGAGACTTTTCATAGTGTGTAATAATAGATAGTCTCATGATAGGAAAAAAATATTTATGACAAATGGCACAAGAGCAGAAACAAAAGTACTACTGTACTTGAAACAGTTGAGTGATGTTTAAAAGAAGATATATTATTCCTAGATTATAAGTATTCAACAGAGGCAAAAAGTACATGTTCTGCATCTGAATACATATATTTAATATACAAAATTTATTTTCATCTCCACTTTTCAAAGATTAGTTGAGCAATATTTATTTAATTTTCTGAAGTGTTTGGCAGTATTTTCTAGTTTTGTTTCCTTTTTTTTTTTTTCCAGAAGTGCTTGTGAAATTTAGCTCAAATGGAGGTTTTCTTATTGATTCAATGTCATTTCAGTATAAAAATACCCATTACTTATGAGTTTTAGTGGAATCAGTCTTTGTGGAACTACATAAAAATCAGTGGAGAAAGAAGTCAAAGGGAAAATTTTGTTTGATTTTCTGGATACGTGTTGCGTACAATTTTTGTTTTTCCCTTTGAAAGGAAGCTGGCCAATCTGATTGAAGGGCCCAAGTTTCTTTTTCCTCATCTATGTAGATCGGAATGAAACACAGCATGAAGAAAATGTCTTCAGAAATATGGAGCTCCTCCCATGCCAGCCCATGGGTGCGATCAGTAATAATGATACCATCATGGTAGGGTGGGAATGCGATATGAAATCTTTGCTCTCTGCCTGGGCCACAAGAAAAGTCTAAAGAAATGTCTCTCCCCAAGCACTGCTGGAATTTGTTTACTTGTAATCTATTTCCTGGCTACTAGGCCGACATAAGTTGCACCTCCTGGTAGGCTGTCCTTCCTTTCCACAGATAATATTTTTGTGAGACTGAAAGCAAATGCTCTGTTATGTAATCAAGCAGAAGAGGAGGATGGGAGTGCCTTTGCCAGTACTGCACGCTTTGGGCACTCTTTTCTCAGGTGGTCATTGTGCTCAGAGAGCTATTTTGGCTTCTAGCTCTTCTCCAGTTTTTAACTCTTCTTATTTCAGAAGCTGGTTTTCTGCACAACAGACTTATTGCTCTGTCCTAGATTCCTCACTCAACTTGTCTGAAACACACATTGTCTTCCTCTTCATCCTCGTTTGAAGTACACCCTTTTATTGTAAATGGGCTGCTTCCAGGGGGAGACTTAAATTGCCTTTCTATTTTCATTCCTTTTTTCTTTTCTGGAAAAGGGACAACTATCACTTTGATTTTGCTGCCTGTGAATGCTTCAAGCAGCTCTGAGTAAGAACATTTGAAATGATGCATTGACATTTCAGATCGATCACTCACTTTCATGGTTACTAATGCCAAACTGTGGTTTTGCATGGTGGTCTTCCACAAGTTGCTCTGTAAAAACTGCATTGTCATATGAGATGTTCTCCTAATGTTTCATATTTAAAGTAGAAATAAGTATTCAGGGAGAAGTAACTAAAGAGGATCTGTGTTCACCAAGGTTATGAAAGGTGGGACTGAAGGCAGAGGGGGATGACTTGTCTATGGAGAATGTCCTGGAAGAGCAGCTTCCTGCTCCTTGCTGCTCTACACCCAGAAACACACAAGCTGTGTGGTCTTACAGCTCTGAGCAAGATGGGAGGTGACTTACAGCATTCAGCCGGTACTGTACGCAATTGGCTGAACTGGTTTCCATCTGTTTCCTAGCTGACTTGATTTTGGCCAGGATAAGGTGTCGCATAGTTTTTCCTCTCCTTTATACAGCAATCCCAATGTGCCACATCCCTGGACCTCATTATTTGGTCCAGTCTATTTATGGTTTTCAAGTTGTTTGGTACAGGCAAACTGCTAATGTAAAAAGTTACTTTTACTGTTCTTGTGGAAAGTGGTGTCTGAAGAGAGCAGCAGTATTTAAGTAGCAAAAGTAGGAAGATACTGACATTGCAAAGCACTTCGTTGGCTTTACACTGCCACTTATTTTGCCACTCACAGTCTGTTGCATTTCCACTCTTTGTTCTGCTGGAGTGAATATGTTGTTAGAGATGTGCGTATTCATATTATTTGAAGATAAACAGATACATACTGTGGTCTGGTTCACAGCATCATGTATTAATGTTAGCTTTATTTTTATGTTAAACTTTTTGTGTGTGTTATCAGAAGCTTACAAAACAGCAGTAAAATGAAGTGGTAGCATCCATATGGTTTTGTAGAAAACCTGGAATATCAGCAGTGTACAGCTCAAACTAAGCCTGTACTGAGAATGGCTCCTTTGGGGCAGAAGAAGGGACAGGATTGACTTCAGCATGTCAGTTTGTTTGACTGGGTATTGTCACCTGGTCACCCCCCTATAACACATCATTGTCCAGCAAAGATGAGTTGAGATTAAATACTTTCTTTGTGGGAATGGACATAAAACAACCTCAAGATCTCGGAGAGATCAGAAAACTGTAGCTGCTCAAAACCCAACCCTTTCAAGGAGTGGCTTTTGTTATTCCAAGAGAGGCAAGTGTGAGGGACAGTGAGCTTGTATGCAGTCTCAGCAGTCTCAACCCCCAGTGCAGCTTGATTGCCATGCTGAGGACTTCAGTCATCCCTCTGATGGTGGGCACTGCTCTTGCATGTGGTTCCTTTAGGTTGGTTTGTGGTACCAGGCTGCCCTGCCCATTGTAGTGACTAGAATATCGTGACAGGCCTCCTCTAGAGGATGCTTCACCTTCCCGTGTTTTGCTGTGATATAATCTGTTTTTCAACAGACATCTTCCTCTTCCTTTCTGTGTATAGATGCAAATAAATGCAGAAGTAGACTAAAGGCAGGCCATCCTCTTCTTGACTGAAATTATAGTAAAGACCCATGGAACACAGTTTCTGTAGTGCTAGCCATACAAGAAAGTGGTCAATTTATTAAAATGTCAATTTAAAGAGATATTCCTGTGTAGACAATTAAAAGATACTGAGGCAATGAGTTCTTTCCCACCATTAATCCAGGTGTGACTTTTAAAGCTGAAGTTTGAGCATCTCATTTTAAAAATGCTGTTCTGTGCCCAAAGTCTGATCTTTACTGCTTAGATTATGTTCTCCATCTCAGAGAGCTACTTCTAACTCAAGTATGAAGCAAAATAATACTCAGGTATCTGTGCCAACTATAATAGTTCTAATCATTTTACGTATAAATGACAGACTACTATGCTAAGATATTATGATTTTATGTAGATAATTATATGTGCCTACATACAGGCTCATACTGTTATAAAGGTTCTAAAAATTTGAATGATGATGCCTTAATACTGCACATTTTTCATAGTGTACATTTGTGTGGTAAATGCTATGCTCTTAAATTTCTAAAAATTAACAAAATATTTTCCCATTATTTGTAATATTTACTCTTTATGAGCTAAGAGGAGCACAACAGGCTGAAACTCATCTTTCAGTATTGTGCATTCAGTGAGTTGGGTTTTATATTTTTAAATACTCTTTTTTTTTCTGGAAAGTGGTAACAATGATTTGCTGATTAGTTTCTTATCTATGTATTCAAGGCCGGTTGAAGACTATCTTCCAGTTTAAACATATTACTTTATTAAGGGAGAGGCTTTCCTTTTTTCTTTGTAGGTTTGTTGCTTTGGTTTTTACCTGTGTTTTTTCTTTGTTTTTAATAAGGGAAAATATGTGGTTCTGTAGTGACGTGATTTTTAATCTTTTATTATAGAGTTCCTGTTCAGTTTTTACACATGCATGTGTCAGGAAGGATTAGCTGTTATCTCTTTAGCTGTTATATTCACGTGAGGAGTCCGTATTATTCCCTGAAACAAGCATTTGAAGACTTTTTCCAGAAGGACTCAAACATGATGTCCATATTTTTTGTACACAAGTTGGGGAATCTTCGAAATCCAAACACTCTTCTTGAGAAGAGCAAAGGTAGCCAACACAGAACATTGGAATGAGCTCTTCTGACCTTTGCCATACTAGAATAGTGATCTGGATTTTTTTTTGTTCCAATCTAGTTTTTCTAAGAGTGATCCCTCTGGATCATATAATCTTACCGAAGTAGTCTAAACTGGATTGGTTTAAGTCATCTTTTTGAGGCTTTCTCTGTAAAAGGTTTTATGCCTATTTCTGGAATTTACATATCCGAAATGCTCTTTGGAAAGCCCTATGTCTTGTTTTTTCCATTAGCAAAGTTGACTACAGACTCTCCAGGACTTTGTGCAAAAGACTGTCTCGGGGGACCCAGTCATATCAAAGTGGATGCAATGACAGTATTACTTTTCAGGAAAAGGTGTGCTTGTACTCAATAAATGCTAGACCCTTTCAATAGGGGAAACAAAAATATTTTGCAGAATAGAGACATACACTGAGGAAATGGTGAGCAAATGTAAGTAAGGGGAGCCTGATCTTGAAAAAACCTGTGTGATAAGGTTCAGAATCAGTCTTCCTTCTTGATGGCTAACTTGTCATTCCTCCCTGCCCTGGCTCTTTAAAATTGTAAATTATGTGTAAATGAGATCAGGTGTTGCCCTACACAGGTACCTTGTGCTAGTAGACCCATGTCATAGCTCCCTAGGTCCCCATGGGCAGGTCCTTTGCTGCTGGTGTTGGTAGCGGCTCCTTGGTGCCACACAGACCCTGCATTTATTTAGCTTCAGAGTGCAGGAGTGTACCCAGTGAAAGGACCCACACCTACTTTAAAAGATTTTTTATTTTCCTTTTTCTTTTACTTTTGGAAAATCCCACTCCATCATAAAATTAAGTCATTGCAAGGCACTTGCCTGTGATACATGACATGGATCTGACAGATGAGAAAGAAATGAATAATGGAGGAGTGGGTTGTGGTTCTTTCTGGTATTTGTTTTATGCCATCGCCTTGCCAGCCTCCACTGTTATTTTCCTCCTCCTGAAAGCTGATGAATTTGCTGGCTAATATCAACCAAATCTCTCTGGAGAAGTAAGTCCCAAAGAGATGCAGTTTCTGGAAATGAATACTGCTCCATGGAGCTTTCATCTGCCACTGGCACCTCTGTCTCTCATCAGGGCATCTTCCTCCTTGAGGAGGAGGGAGAATGGGAGCAGAAGCCTTTCTTGGAGAGGATGGGCAAGGAGTGGTTATGAGCACAGGAAGCAGTAGGGGACAGTTTTGATGGCAGGTCATGGGGAGGGGCAGTCACAGGTCATTTTTTTGTTTGTTTGTTTATACTTACATTTATCATAGAATAACTGTTTTGGTTTTTAATGATGTATGAGGAATGTTGCCAAAAATGGAAAACATTCATTTGAATTTTTAATGAAGCTGATTGTACCTCTTTTCCATTTAATTTCCATGAATATTCTACAGAATATAAAGGGAATATTCACTGGAGCAATAAATGTTATGCTAATTCTGGTGAGAAAAAAATAGGAAGTGAGTTTTGAATTCATAATTGTGAGTATTTTATACGGTACCCATCCAAAACCATGCTTCATTTGCATTGAAATCAAAGACTTTCTAGATTTCAGGGTATGTGTACAACTTCTGCAGAATTAGTGCATGAGCAATGTATCTGAAACACAACAAGCAAAACTGCATCTAATCAAAGCACCTCAAATTTTAGAAAAAAAAAGTAATTGCTGAAGTCCAGACAAACAGTACAAACGTTGATCTGTCCTGATTTTATGAATGTTTTCATTATTCTCGAACTAAGCCTAAACGATGGAAAAAATATTAGGAACCGCAATTTGTTGATAAGTTTTTGTTTTTCAACAAAATGTTTATTCTTCACGAGGATAATTCTTCCAGACATTACAGGTGTGGAATAATAATTCCTTTCACCAACAAGTCCAGCATTGGACCCGTCATACAGGCCAAAATGGAAGGAAAAGGTACAATAAAACATTGGAACAGAACGAAAGAAATGTAAAGGCATCATGCGCTTAATCCCCAGACATAGCAGATTTAGGACAATACTCCTGACCAAGCTCATACAAATTAGATTTGAGCCTTTTTGAAAACTTGTTAGTATGGAGAATATTTTTTAATATAATATATATAATATATATTTTCTCCATATACTTCATATAGTCTTACCTAACGGGATCTGCTTGTAATAATTATGTTTTCCTTGCTTTTGTCAATCAGTTTCTAGTCCTCCTTTCTAGGTAGTCATATATAGTTATGATAATTATCAGACATAGAACACTGCATCTCTGACCTATTTGAGTTGTCTTACTGACTCATATAAATTTATTTAAATGTGTAAGGAACAATAGGAACAATGTTCCTAAGGCTTGCTTTTTGTAAACCCATCATGATTTTTGTTACTGCCTTGGATATTCTGCTGGAGTTCCAGGGGTTTTTTTGAGGTCTTTTAACTCCTTTGAGCAAGGGGAGATTTTTCCATAAAATCTCGCAGTATTTGTTATCATCTCTAAATGTAGCATAGAGTGTGGCATTAAAAGTTTTGTGAGTTTGGTGCTAAGAGTTTGCCTCATTCTAGCATTTCCCTGCTACTGCTAAATTTTCAATAGATCAGCTAGATGTTTGTGTGTGCCAACAAAGTTATTTTTTATAGTAGAGAACAGACCGTTGTCTTACAAATGGCTGTTTCATAGTAAGTTCTTTTTTATTTTTTCTGAATTTTTCTTTCTATAATTAAACAGAATTTTAATAATGCTGAATTTTAGTATATCTTCAGTGAGTGTTTTAAAGTTATTTTAAATCTTAGTTAAGCCATTGAGCAAAACTTTTCTCCTGAGGCTCTTTTTGCCTTCAATGCAGACAAGTATTTTGACACTGCATGTGTTAACATATGTACTTTTTATTTTTAATGGATATTTTCTCTTATTTCAATATAGTTTGTCTCTTACAAGCGCCATAATTTAAAATAAACAGGCACTCTGAAATAAGTGTCTACAAAGGAACATTTTAGAATCTATTGCATCTATCCATCTAAATGCATACTTTGTTATACTGAAAAAAAATTTATTTTGTAGAAAGGAGGAAGCTTAATATTTACAGACTACAAAGTTTTATTTTAGTGTCAATAAAATTGTAAGCTATTGCCTATATGAGACCAACATATTGAAACTTCAGCACCAAACCAGCTTGTCTTTTTTCCTACCTTTCAATGAAAATGCAATTCAATATATAGTATTTAATTATTTTGTGCGTATAGCTAAGTTGATTCAGCACTTAATTTTATTCAATATGTATTCTCTGGCTGGTGAGGTAGTTATAAGTCGCAGTTGATTGATGCACTCTCCTTTCACCTTTGGAGACCTCAGTTTAATCCTGGCATAGGTCACACTGGAAATTAGTTTCAACAGGCATGTTTTACTCTTTAATGTGTGTTGGTTTGCCTCGTAAACCCATCAAGCAACATGACACAGTTAACAGTCAATGCCACAGACAAGCTGGTGACCAGATGAGTAGACAGGATTTTGAAGACTAATTCATGCCTGTGGTGGGTTAACCTTGGCTGAGCGCCAGGTGCCCACCAAGCCTCTCTATCACCCCCCCTTTCCTTCCCCTCCT
>JAVSBS010006226.1:0-24816 GCA_033124195.1 Coracias cyanogaster
CTCGGACTTCATCTAAATTACTGATGTTTAGCCGATAACTCTTCCAAGTTTGCACTTGATGAGAAATGGATATAAATGATGCTTTCTCTGTTTCTGTGGTATATGAATTCTTCCTCTGAGAACTGAAGAAGATTTATTGGGTTATTTCATCCACTCCTTTGCCAGGGAAAGATTGCCTCTATTCTTTAATTCAGAGCAAATTATGTAGAGTAGCAAATAAGGAAATTATCCACAATACCAAAAAAGTGATGAACAACACAGCCAGTTTCAGTCATTCCTAAATTTGGCCAGCTAAAAATATAAAACAAAAACTAATGATATACCAATTGTTGACTATTTTAATGGGTCACACTACTTCAGATTTCTAATCCTTTACAGAGTAATCTTTAATATAGACGTAGCCGAAATACCACCAGCACTTTTCTGATCAGCTCAGCAAAAGAAGGGTTCTGGAACTGTTGAGGGCTTAAGGTTAAAGTCTTCTCTGCTGTATTGCTGTCTCTCTACATTTATCCAACACCTAACCCTGAGACCAAAAAATCCATTGCATAAATCCAAGTGACAATCTCAGTGGTAATATATCCCCCACCACCTGACTAAGTCCAGGGAGAGGAATCCAGTCACAGTATTGTCTGGCTGTCAGTCCTAAAACATCACAAAAAAAAAGTATCTGTGGATTTGGACCGCGTTTATCTAGGGAAAGAACAATACCCATATGTTCACCATATGACTACAGAGCTGGGTTGAGTCAAAGTTTGAGGCTGCAACAAAGGATAACTTGTTTCTTCAGGACTAGCTTTGAACAAATTGTTGTTTACAAACAAATTTCTTTCAATTAATTAATGGACATGCACGCACACAAGTATGTCTTTGCAAATATAGGTAGTGTGTATAGTGTAAATAGTGAAATTTAGATGTATAGTAGTGATATATAGGTGTATAAAGATGTGTGTGTGTTTATGTGTGCAAAATTCCAATTTCTCGTTCTTCATCCAAAAGCTGTTTAAATTTAGGAGGAATGGGTCAGAAGAATCTGGTTTTTGTTTCGTTTTTCATATCTGAAATGAATAGGATAGAAATGTTCTGCATCATAATATCCTTAGGCAAAATGTTAACATTATTCCATGTTCCACAGTCTTTCTCTAAAACACTGTAAGTAATATCCATAGCTAAACTACTAAAAACTTTTCACAATTTGCCCTTGAATATTGTGTGCTATGTACTACCTCAAAATAGTAATGATCTGGACTCTGATCATATTTCTTTTACGTTTATGTAAACGGAAATAATGCGAAGAAAAAACTCATTAATTTTTTGTGGAGGCTACTTACAGTTTGTGTTTAATGGAGCTACACTGCACCTTGAATAGGCAAGAAAAGACAAGAGGTAGGAAGGGAATAGGTCCAAAATTTCTGCTGTTGATCTGCAGAATATTACAGACTGAGAAATTAATTTTACCACAGAGGTGAAAGGATGCAGCAGAGAATCCTGTGTTTCCATGTATCAAATGGCTTCCGAAGGCTGCATCTGGAGTGACTCACTGAGGGAAAAATTATTCCCAAAGAATAAAAGTCTTGCAGAAACAGGAAGAAAGGCTTGCTGTAACCTAAATGTACACATTGGTAAAATTTGCTTCATCATTAATGACGGTTTAATTAAATAATAGTTTTTCTTTGGAGTAGAATTATTTAATTGGTTAAATGAATGTTTGTTTAATTAAAAATGAAATTATAACCCATTATCTAATGCAAATAATAAAAAAATATGGCTAGAAAGGGAGTGAGAAAGCCCTCTAAGTTTGAGAAAGCCAGTTTGGTGACACTCTGAAGCACTGGGGCTTCATGTTTCAGAGGCCCACCCATGTCTCTGTGGCTCTGCCCTCACCCAGGTGGTTGTGGTTGGACTAGTGGGCAAGGCCAGGGCTATATTAACCAGGAGCTGATCAGCTGGAAGAGCTTTCTGTTGGGTGTGGCTTCTGTTGGGGCTGGTTGCATCTTGCTGAGCTCTCTCAGTCTCTGTCTGTTGTGTCCACCAGGTGATGCTGGCACCACAGTGGGCAGCAAAGGAGATGGGCTCACAGGAACCTATGGCAGGGCTGTTTGAAAGAAGACTTCTGAGGGGATGTTGCTGAGTTCAGTGTTGGCCTGTGTGATCAGGCAACTGCTGGCAGCATAAAATGATGATGGCTGAATCAGTACAACACACTCACAAAATACTCAGATGGTTTTACAAGGTCACAACATGTTGCTAGATAAGTCTGTAGATGTCTGAGTGATGAAGAGATCAAAGTATTTGCCATTTGTAATGTAGTATTTATGTATCTCTGTTGGTATAAGAAAGACGTGCTCCAAATCAGTGGAGCCACATATATCACAACAATATGCAATGCTTGCATATTTTTTCACAGCAAAATAGTGCAGAATAAAAGCAACACAATCCAAGTGACATTAAAATCATTATTTCTAGGAACATGGGAAATCTAGTCAGATATTAGATTATTTTTATTTTTTTTTAACCATGAGAGCAGTAAAATCCTGTAGCAGGCTGCTCAGAGAGGTAGTGGGATATGTGTCTTTGCAGAGTTTGCTAACCTGCTCTGATTAGACCTGCTTTGATCAGGCAGTTGGACTGGGTGACCAATTATTGCCCCTTCCAGCCTGAGTTAGTCTGTGATCCTGCAATAGCACAATTCTTATGAACCATTGGAGGGTTTTGCAACCAAACAGAAATAATTGTTTCATAATCTTACCTCTTATGTGTTGATTGGACTGCTGATTTACAGTGGAGGTTTTAATATTTTTATTCACAGCAGTGCCATAGGCTTTGTTGCCTTCTGAGTTAGCTGCATCCCTCTGCTGTATTTGGATATCACTACATTTGACCCATGTATCCTCCTGTTCTCTGGGGTCTCAGTCAGCTCCTGTTTTTAAACCTATTCATCAGTAAAGGGTTTTTCAGCTATTACCTCATGAACATAAAACCTAGTATTGATCATTCCTGAAATACGTTGGCTCTGTTGTAAAAAAACAATTCTGCCTGCCACAGGACATGTCAGCTTTTCAACAATTGTTTATATGCATTGCACACAATATTTGAATACCAACAGCTACTTGAAGTAATTTTAATTAATCTTTCAGGATGTTTTCTAAATGGGGAAGGTAAATAAACAATAAGAATGATGTTGAGAGTCCCAGCAAAAGATGAAAAAAAAAAGAATAAATGAAGCTGGGGAACTTGGAAAAATAATTTTCTTGGTGAAAAAGAACAGGCACTGCAGCGAAATATCCCTCCTAATAATACTGTATACCAGCTTTAAGAAACATGTACAGCTATGCATGTATGATATATATGTATATACACACAGACATACAAAGTATGAGTAAAAAGTGAGTTTTATCACTGTGACTGTCCTTCTGGGATGACTGGGAGTATGTAGATGCCCAAATATCAAACAAATTATTAATAAGATTCCCTAGTAGTTCATTTACCTTCCTGTTTGTTCTCTTGCAATTTTTAATTGACTTCTCAGAAAACAAGATCTGCAATCTTAAGTATACTATATCTTTTCGAGCCTATGCCTATCAGATTTCAAATAATGTTTCACTACTACAGTAAAAAAATCATTGGGAGAAAAAATTATCATCAGGACATTAAAAGAGTGAGAAAAAAAAAAGCCAGTGAAGACTTATTTTGGAGAAAAGTCCTACTATCGACAAAATCCGCAAGCAATGAGGTGCATATGATCCTTATCTGTCATCCTAACACATATAATCTGTTGAGTTTCTCTGCTATAATTGCATAAACTCTGCCTCATTCAGTGCTTTGGGTGCTGGGAGTTTTGCCCAGTAAAGAAGCAGAAGTCCAACTTTGCAACAAGAACTTCCATTTAATATATTTATCGTGTTATGCGAGACTCCTATCTTTTTTAAGAGTAAACAAAAAATATCAGCTGACTGATAATGGAGAAATTAAAATTATGGCAATGGATTAGCCAATATTGGCATATCTATACAGAGAAACATTGAATGATATCTTTTAACATATTCAAAGTCAGTTAAAATTGGACTTAGAACTAGTCTCCATGTTATTTTAAGGTATATAAAATATATGAAAAATTGTGACGTTCAAAAAACTTTTATATATTTTAGATCTTCTGCTGCTCCAAGCAAAATATTCCAAACAAGTCCAGAAAGCTGAGAAACCCCCTAAATCTTGTGTATCAGTACAGACACACACAAAAGAATGAACTTATGCCAGTTCAAATAACTATGGTTAATGTTTTTTTAAGATGCCATCATATTACTACTACACATGTGCTTTATCAAATGATAGATTTTTAAAAACAGTAAATATTTCAAGAGCTTTTTCATCCTAAATGTGATTTTATTTCAAATCAAAGAAAACAAAATGTGATTTGACAACTTGTGAAACAGGTACTGCCTTTAACCATTTTGTTTTCTTCTTGCTCTTCTGAAACAAATAATTTCAGTAGTCTGAACACAATTTCCAGTTTCAAGGGAAGACTGCTTTCATTGAGGCTTTTCTGATATGCAAAGTAATAAATCCTCAATATAAACTCAGATTCAAAGGTCATACAAGGGGAGTTCTTTCCAGGTCTCCTTTCTTCTATTTTCATGCTATTTGTTTGAAACACCACACTTTTTTTAGGAACTACTCACCCTTCTATTCCCTGATAGTCAGTGAATCATGTCTTCTGAATAAGAGATTCTTTCCATCTATGACTTTAGAGAAATTATTTCAGGAATGTTAGTTGAAGCTTAGGCCCAAGGTATCACCTTACCTAATAGGAGGAATTCAGTATAGGTTTATACATCCTAGGTCCTCCTTACAGCTGATGGAGAGAAGTAAACAGGATCAGCATATTTCTGCATGGGAAATAAATTACCTTGTCGTTAGCTGAGTCTCCTGTAAAGACTGGCAAGTAGAAGCTTCAAAATCCAACCACTCGCATTGTAATTTGCATAAAATAAATATTTAAAGTAAGGGCAAGATAAGACTAATGTAAAATCATTTTTTCAATATTATGTCCTTTTTTCCTTGCATTCCACTTAATTAATATGAATGACCTGTTTGACTTATCAAAAGCTTGAAGTGATGTTCTCACAATCTAATTTCAATTCTTATGTTAAACCTACAAGTCTACTTAGCTTTAGTATCTGTTCTATAATTGAAACATACTTTTGTATTTTTATTATTATTAAAGTCATGTTTATGAGTATATATTAATTATTATAAGATTAACAGAAGTTTGAGAGATAATTCTGTCAATTTGATTGTATAACACTAAGGCAGAATTTTTTCAGACCTGTTCTGTATATACTGATCAAACTCTATAGTTCAAAAAGAAAAATCCAGATGCATATTTAATATTATTTTTTCAGTTTTCGGTTCTTAATGACCTTAGGACAGAGTATTTTGAGGGGATTAATGATCTGCTATATGTTCATTGCCCAAGGTATGGAGATTTAGGCTAGTCATTAATACTGGGGAAATATTTTGTACTTCGATCATTGCTGTCAAGTTTCTTAATGTATTCAGACTTTAAATAAGGTCTTAAAGACTGCGATAAAGCAAATTTCAAACTTGAAGCATCTGACAAGATTCACATTCAAACAACCTCTTAGGAAAAAAAAAAAAATCTTCTTTAGAATATATCTCTCCCTTATCTATGTTTTTTCCTTTCTATCTGACCTACTTTTCTCCTGCACTTCTCCTCTGAAGTCCTTCACTAATCAGGTTATACATCTATCTAAAGCCCATGAGCAAAGTTTTTGGCCTTTGGCTGAAAAACTTTAAATAGCAAGACTGTCATAGAGCCCATTGAAAGATAGATAGGCATTCACAGGAACTTAATAAGACTCTTTATATATATATACACACACACACACATATTGGTGTACATAAGTGCATGAAAATGCACAAGCACACACATTTAACTTTTTGCTGTGATTGCTGACAGCATAAAATATGCAGACTAGGACTTTATTAAGGCAAAGAACAGAAAACCTTACTTGGTAGCTCTGATTTGCTTTAATCTACCTGTGATAACTTCTCAAAATGTAAATTGAATTAAAAAATGGTTTTTATGAAGGTTTTTTTTGCCATGTGAAGGAAAACAGATGGACTATAATGAGAATTTGCCATTTAAGTTCCTCCTTGCTTTGAAAGTATCCAAATGTGGTAAAGAACCTTTTTTAGTCTGTGATTTAATTTGGAACTTTCTGTCCACATAACATCATGCCTCCTTCAGTTATTTGTATTTTAAAGGCAGGGTCAAATTTTTACAGGTTGTAGGAGCACCGCTTTTGGATTAAATTCCAAGACAAGACAATATCTATGTAGTACTCCTCAATGTTGAATTTCTGAAGGAGAAAGTAAGCTTACCTTTCCTTTAAAGCTAGGACTCCATCAAAGTACAGCTGATGAGGAAGCCTCTGACTCAGATCATCCCGAGGCTATTACAATACAGCCTCTTCTTTCCTCAGTTTATAGTGGACCATGGTGCCTTTCAATACATCAGGATCACCTCTTCTTAGAGCAGGAAGGCAGCATAATATCCTGGCTTAACAGTTTGCTAAAGTCTAAGGCAGTTAAATTGTAACTTTTACCCTAGTCTACCACTGGCCAGCTATCCTGCTTGACATCAGAATGACTCACATGCATTTTAGATTGATGATATGAGAGAGTTTGCTTCTTAGGATACAGTCAGATAAACCTAGTACCTTTTCCAGACACTTTCATACCATGCCTGAAGATCCAAATTTAATCTGCATGTGTAATTATGAGAACAGCAGTATTATTGTAATAATAATCTGTTGAATGAGAAAATACCAATTGGCTTGAAGGCTGCTAGCAGCCACCTTGCTGATTCAGTTGTCTAATTCAGGGAGACAAGTGAGGAGAAAATGTCAATCACAATCTGGGATTTATTAATTATTAAACTTAATAATTTGATGAACTTTCTTTGTCAACTTTATTAAATCTTTGCTAATCTTGCAAACACATGAGGTTTAAATATCTATAGGCTATGATAAATTTATAGTATTGTTATCAGTGTTTGGCAGTTTTAAAGTATTTACCCAACTGTTAACTTGAAGTTTGCCCTCCTGTTAAACATACAGCACATTGAATACTGTGTCCAGTTTGGGTGCCACAGAAGGGCAATGAAACTGCTGAGGAGTCTGGAGAATATGTCGTATAAGGAGCGCCTGAGGGAACTGGGATTGTTTAGTTTGGAGAAGAGGAGGTTGAGGGGAGACCTCATTGCTCTCTACAACTACCTAAAAGGAGGTTGTAGTGAGGCTAGTGCTGGTCTCTTCTTCCAGGTAACTAATGATATGACAAGAAGTAACGGCCTCAAGTTGTGCCAGAGGAGGTTTAGGTTGGATATCAGGAAGAAGTTCTTCACTGAAAGAGAGATTAGCCATTGGAACAGGCTGCCCAGGGCGGTGGTGGAGTCATCCTCCCTGGTGGTGTTCAAAAAACAGGTAGATGTGGCCCTTCAAGACACGGTCTAGGGGTTAGGGAGATGTTGGATGAAAGTCAGACTAGCTGGTCCTAGAGGTCTTTTCTAACCTATGACTCTATAGCTGGAAAATGACAGTATACAGCTTCATATTTGTGTCTTGGAGCCTACTTGGATGTGCTGAGGTTAGAGTTATGAATATATTTAATATTTTTTTCTAAGTTAAATTATTGCATTTAATCTTGAAATTTGAAGACAAGCTGATCTGACTCTTTCATCAGCATCATCATGACGTAATCATGAGTAATACATTTTCTGCTGGTCACGCTCTGCACTCCAGTATCTTCACATCACACTTTCAAAGTACCATAGAAAGCATCTTTAAGGCACGAGAAACTCGACTTGGCATGATTTGGGAGTCAGAAGTATCTTTCTTGAAATGTGTCAAGTGTAGAGTACTAACAAGGTTTAAAAAAAAAAAAGAAATTTGTTTGTTTTTTAAGTAGACATACTGAATGCACATTTTTAAACACAGATGTGCTTAAAAAAAACACATATACACGTTAGGGAGCTTGTTTGTGTGGGTAAGCCGTAAAACCTACTCAAGATAGAAAGTTCTTCATATGAAAAACAGTAGTTCCCCACAGAGCAAGAGTGATATATATGCAAATACAGGCTCCCCACTTATAGCAGGGATTTCTATTTACACGTGAGTCATATGAGTCTTATTTGGTCATGTTCTTTCTTGAATAACAGTCTGGGATAATCACAACAAGTCCAGTTAATTAAAGTAATATGCCATATATCACTTAACACATCTTAGCCTAAAGGCTGAGAAAGTGTTAATATTCATATGTAAGGCTTTTGCTGGATGTCCTCAAGTGATTTCAAAGGAAATTAAGAAAACTCAGTAAATGATGTTCTTATGTCACGGTCCGGACTTGATATTCACATATTATTTACAAAGTGTATTTATATGATTCATTTAGATGCCAGATAGAAACCTAACTTCAATACAGTCTTTTTCATGTACAATACTGTGGCTTATCTGATGTTTAGAGAGTTTGTTTTTTTTTAAAAAAAAAAAGAACTACCACAAAGTCATTAAATGGGTAGTTTGGTTTAAGTTGTGAGGCATCTCACTGGGCAGCATACTGAAACACTGAGTCAGCTTATCAACATATGAAAATGGTGAGTCAATCTATTCCACAGAGTATCCAGAAAAGGCAAATACTTCCCAACACAGTGATGAATATTGACTGACCTGATGATTGACCAGAAAATCTTACTCCTGTATTCTAAGAGGGGGTACTTCAGTGAGCGTTATGTACAGTGCTACAAAGGTGTTCTGCTGTTGTTGTTTCTGTATGTGCATGTGTTATTCATGTTTTGTTCTAACCAAACTGGATGTTAACATAGCACGTGTATCTGATGCCTGCCACCATCTGAAAACAGGATCAAGCAGCAGTGGCGGAAGAAAGAGCAGATGTGAATGAACCCAATATCCCTCAACTTTTCGTCCAGTTTTAAATATTCTCAGCTGTGTGAATTTGAAAGAAATATGCAACTTGGACCAGAATTTGCTTTTGCTGCCAGAGTCCCTGCTTAGTGGTTGTGGTGGCAATGATGATGATAGTAGGCCCAGAAGCAATGTTTTGAATATGTATGCCCCCCCACTGCAGAATCAAAGAAAGGTCTGTGTGCTGTGAGTGAAAGATATGCAGTTAATTTAGCTCCTTGCAATACTATTTGTTTCTCTGAAGGCATTCTTTGCTTTGATCAGTAAGTTATCATAAATAAAAAACATAGCAATTTCATGAAAGAGTCTTTTACTTGGGAAGGAATAATGTATCCTAAAAACTAGGCAAGCCCATAATCTCTACAATGTGGTATGGCTCCTGATCGAGGGCAATACTTCCTTCTATTTCCTGGTGTACAGATAACGTGGCTGGATGATTTGTAAGATGTTTTGTCTTCTTCTAGGAACAGCCTGCACAGTAAGCTTTCAGTTTTGTTTTTTTTTTCTTTTCTCAACTAAGCATAACCTCTTGCTTCTTCATAATAATCATAGTTCTAGTGTTCAAAATTAATTATTTAACATTGGGAAAATAAAGAGTTTCATTCAAGGCACAAAAAAATAGATTTATTTCCTAATTTATATTAAAAGAGTTTAAAAGATCTGTCCACAAACAGTTAAAATAAATGACAGCAGTCCAGATTGTGAAAGTGTTTGGAACCTTACAAGATGGGAAGTAGAGATGGCCTCTCTCTTCATTAGTACCCCAAGTAAAACTCAGATAGACAAGAAACAGTCCCACATATCTTGGAATTATGCAGAAGTAGACTATTCCACCATTGTCCATACTATCTTTTCTTTACTGGAAAGAGTAAAATTTTATCTCATGGATTATAAACATTCTGCACACATAGCACACCTTTTGTGAGTGCAGGAACTTGAAAAATGTGAATATGTATGTTAGTTTGCAGGGCTGTATTGGGTGAACTGATGTAAGAGACCAGGGATTTTTTAACACTTATAAGCGATAAAGTGTCTAAAAGTAGCACGTGCCATGGACACCTTGCAGAAAAGCAAAACTACCTGCCACAATCAGGGTGCTCACTTCCTAGGACACTTGTTTCCTCTCTGAACCTTGCAAGGATTTCTTGCATCCTCATGGAGTCAGAGGAATAAATCTGAACCTGTAGTCATTGGGGAAGAATAGTGTTAAGTTGCTGAAGGGGAGTGTTCAAACAAAAATTAGATCCTGCTCACAGGATTGCAATTGGCTTCGCTCTTTGACATTTGAGAAACCATGTAAGGACTTTCTCCATGTTTTATAGAATGAAGAAAAGACTAACTAAAACGCATACAGTTATCATTTGAGTTGGTTTGCAGCAGGACTACTTACATAAGAAAAAGAAAGTAAATTGGCATTGGAATAATAGTTCATGGTTTACATAGCAACAATCTTAGCCTCCTATGGCACAAAGGTCTACAGGATGTGATCTACTATGCAGAGTAGAAATATATTTTCATCTTTTGAGATAGTTCCTGCCAAATAGCTAAATTTTTGGCAATATTCAAACCACACTTTCTGTACACAGGAAAGTGACAGAACTAATTTTCAGTCCCACCACAGAGGACACCATGCTTCATCCTTTGGATCTGAGAATTCCCATTACAGAAGATATATATAACATCTGGAAAGTGTTACATAATCAATTGATTCTATTTATTAATTGCTGTGCCATGGATGATACAACTATCCTGTAGGGGAAACAAATATTTCCATTTATTTCTTGCATTTATTTCCAAATATGCACAGAGTAAATAAATTTGTTAATCCAAGGTTATTGCAACATCATTGGTGTTAGGCTTTCCAGGTACAATGAATCAATGGCATTTCTGTCCTAGGTTGCCTTCATCTGAAGCAAATGAATAGAGAAGAAACACATGTAAAATGTTTTTATGAGTGAGATAAGGTCATGTATCTTTCAATGTGAAATGCAGAACATTCTGAATAGTTTGGAATTAAATTGCACTGCTGCTGCAGTTGTTTGATAGACATTGCCTTAGTTCTCCACCAGTTTCAGTTATAACTCCATTAAGATCAATGATTTTTCTCCCTTCATTTCATAATACCTGAAACAACTTATTTAAATGTAATTAAATTCCTTCAACATATTCCATCAGTAGTTAGCCTTTGCAAACCAACATAATCACACACTTGAAGAGACAAGCACCTTGATTAAAGATGTGATTGTTCTTGAATTGCCACTTGAGATATGTTAAAGAAAGATACCTAAAACAATCCTTAACTGTATGACTTTCTCACACAGAAATTTAAATTGCTGAAAAATATGACTAATCGGAATTTTAGACTATTCAAATGAGACAAAAAATTACAATAAATATGAACTTCTTATTCTTGAAAATAGTTTTGATATTGATTATTCCATTATACTGCAGAAATATTAATTTTTCAGAGTTTAATTAAAGGTCTGAATTCAAATGATTTGTTTAACTCCATCAAGCAGAACAGCATACAAGTAGACTATGGTTCCCACTTAGCTTAATCTGTTAACTCCTTGAAAATAAATGGGAAGCAGGAATTATTTGCAGCAACTCTGTCAGGACACCCTCTTTAAAAATACTATGTCAAAAAAATCAGTGTACTTTTGTTTTATTTGTAGATGTCATGGTTTAACCCCAGCCAACATCTAAGCACCACACAGCCTGTTGCTCAGTCCTCTCCCAACCACTCCTCAGCCCCTGGTGGGATGAGAAGGAGAATTAGGAGAAAAAAGGTGAGTTGAGATAAGGACAGTTTAATAAAACACCACAAAGAGAGAAGGAACAACAGTAATACTACTAAAATAATATAAAAAATGAATGATGTACAATGCCACAGCTCAGTGCCCCAGATGCCTCTCTCTGACCCAGCCACAACTTACTCAAATTGTGCACCTTCCTCCCCCAGCCAGCCCTCCCCTTATATAGTGGTCATGACACCAGTATGGTATGACATATCCCATTAGCTGATTCAGTTGGCTATCCTGGCTGTGGCCCCTCCCAGCTTCTTGTGAAAATTAACCCTATCCTAGCTGAACCCAGGGTAGTAGAGAAGGCAAATTTTCTACATGTATATTAAACTAAATGAGGCTTTCTATTCGCAGGAATTTCCTGAAATGATTTCAGATTCTTGGTGTTGTCAGGAATTAAAAATCAGGAAGGTATATTTGGGAGAATTATTTGAACTAACCAATCCTCCAGTACTTCTCTTTGCAGACTAAAAATTTTACAGTTTGGTACTTGTTAAAAAGAAGGAAGAGAAATGAAGGGGTGGAGAGGAAACAACAGAATTTTCTGAAGCAAAGGTCTAGAAACAAGCCACTGAGCACATAAAGACTAGTTGACAAAACAATTTAGAGAAACAACTATTTCAGCAAAACACTAGAAGAAAAGCTGACTGCATACATTGAGGCTAATGAAGAGAAGCAGAAAGAAGAGACTGCTTCTAAACTTAAGGATTTACAAGTGAAAGACCAGGTAGGTGATATCTGAAAGAACTGAGCTTTCAAAGGCACAGAAGCTGAAAGGACTCTGGAAGCTTATTGCTTGTCCTTTCTATCCTTTCCCAAGTGCCAAAGAATTATCTGACTAACTTAATATCTGTATCTTACTTTTTCTTTAAAAATGCTTTTACTTCTCAGGTAGAGCTTACTATCCTGCTACAATTACCTTTAGCTGATTTATTTTTTAAACATAATCAAAATGTGTACTATTTCCTGCAAATGTTTAGACTTTTTGGGGCTTGTTCTTTTTTTCTTCAACCTCAAAGTCCATATCTTTAGACTACTGTTTTAAATACAAATAGTAGAAGTCTTGCGTTTCTCTCTTTACCTTATACCTGAAAGTATGTCTAAGAATATTCTAAGTGTATTCCTAGGAAAACTTGTTTGTGCATTTAAAAAAGTAAATGCAATCGAGTGAAGCTTGCCTGAAAATACAAGAAAAAAATACAGTCAACATCTCATGGTCTCATTTGGAAATATTTTAAAGTATTTCAGGTTCTTTTTTTTCTTAATCAGTTATTGAGATGGTTATTAATTTCTTTCTATCAATTTTAAAGTGTTCAGTATATGAAAAAGATCTGCGATCTATAACATTATGAAATCCTTTGGGTTTTAGAGCCTCTTAGCCACTAAACTGGCATATGGTATCAAATAAGGTGAAAAATAAGTTAAATATTTGGGTATTGAAGGCAGTTTATAAGGAAGAAACATTCCTCTCATTTTATTTGATATTTTGTTGCTGTTTTGGTTTTTTCTTTGTTTTGATTCAAGTCAGACTAATTAAATTATAAGAAATTATTTAATTTGGAATATTTTTTCAGGTATTGAATTTTTTTCTTGAGCTCTTTCTAGAAAGGATGAAGTAGTCTTTCATGGTTTTGTGAATCAGTTATAAAAGTAAAATCTTACTCTGATGATAGCTTAATGCAACAGGGTTGGCAAACAGACAATAAATGCAATGGTTTGATCACACTTATCAGTGAAGTAATCAACTTTTCCCAATATCCTATTCTCCTCCAAAGAACACCCACCATAATCTTCCACTTTTTCATTGGACAACTATTTCCTCAGTTTTTCAACAAGGTAGTTGCTGTGGGAGATCTACCATCCATGGAGAAATTCAAAGTGATTCACTCAGCTGAATAGAAGCTATTATTTTACGCTTGATAATGACCTTGCTTAATTACAACTGATAGCACAACCTGACTTCACAGAGCAAGCTGGTGAAAAAGCAAAGTATCAGCTGTCTACCACACCACCTGGTACCCTAAATCCTTCTAAGGCAGTTCTTTAATCTGGGGAATAGTAGAGAGTAAGTGTTTGCTGCTTTGGCTCCTAACCTCCTCCTATCCAGAAACAGCCAAGTGTGTCATTTCTTATAATACTGAATTTCCCTGTGGTACCTGATGCAGCAAAACATGTAACGCTGCTGTCCTGCCTTCAAGAGATGACAAGGACAAATTAACATGCCCTTCCAGTCAAGCTGAACTCAGATAGCTGTTGCCAAGGAAATGTCCCCTTGTCATTAGAACCTGCACATGCAGAGGAGGATGGAGCTCAGTTGCACTTCCCACCAAGTCCAAAGCCATAGGAAGCTGATGAGGGAAATCGTGAACGCCAGCAGGCAAGACTGAGCTTTGTACATCTATTATGCTAAGCATAAATAGCACCACCTCGTGTTCTCAGCCATACCATTTGTAAGACTTTCCTACTGTAAATCTTTCCTATACACTCTTTTTTGTAGTAATTAAAACAGCACTCTTTGCTGTGCCCCTGGGTTAATATAATTTGTTTTATTCACAGCCTAAGTCATTTGCCTCCCTGCAGCACACTGCTGTATTATGTCTACCCAGCAGTGTTGAGGGAGCAAGTAGAGTACATTTCAAGGTATACATAAATCCAGTTTAGGTTATTTCAAATGAAATAATAAGGTAAGTGCTATGTGCTTGACTCCCATTGGGAAAACTCGTGGGAAGATAAAGAAGCATTCAGGAAAATAAAATCTTTACCTCAGATTTCTTACTTCAAAAAAAAGTGTGAGAGAAAAATACAGACAGAGGGTAAAGAATGGGGCACTCTGGATACGTCATAAAGGACAGAGCTATGTCTACCATGGGAAAACCAGCCCTTGTTTTGAAGGTGAGTACCAATATCATACCCTTCTTTCCAAGCTGACTGAAGTTACAAAGTTCAGTTATTAACATTGGCACTTCTGAAAATCAGAGGAAATTTTTAAACAAGAACTCTAAAAGGGCCTATCTTAGAAATCAAACATTACAGCAAAAGCCAGAAGCCATCTAGACCAGTTTATCTAGAGAAGGGTAAGAATAGGGCAAGTATATATGATGGTAATATCCTCCCTGCTTCTGACAATTTTCCATTTAGACAGTTTCCTATGTATGTTATGGTTCATCTATTTACTATAGAGTATATGGAGATAACAGATCTTCCAAATATTCCAAATAATTTACAGATCTTCCTATGGCAATGAGCTCCACATCTTTGCTTCGGACTTGGATTTCACAGGTTTTTTACTGGAAGAGGCAGCAAACAGTCAAGGCCTACCATCGTTCTACATGCCACTGATGATTAATGTAGAATTCCTAGTGACATCTTTCCCAAGCTGAAAAGTCCCATCCTATTTAATCAGCTGCCATGTTGTTGTTAAGGACCATTGATCATCTTTGTTGATCATGAATTTATGCAGCTGCATAGTGATGTCTTCTGTTTTGTTCTCTGCTCTTTTCCTAACAATTTGTAGCATTTGATTTTTGGAATGCAGCAGTCATTGTTTTATATATATAAAAAAGGATTGTTTCTCCCTGCATCTATGACTTTACATATATTTACACCGAATTCCATCTGCCATCGTATTGCCAAGTCATTCAGTCTTCTAAGGTCCTTTTGAAATTTTTCACAGGTATCTCTCAACCTTAGTATCCTGAGAAACCTTGTTTAATCAGATTTAATTTTGGTGAAATAAGTTCTCATGGGAACTTTTCAGCAATGGAGTTTAGCACTGAGTGGACACTGAAGATGGTAGGGAAGCCAAAAACCAAATACAAATTGGAATTGTTCTGGTTATAACCTGCAGAAACTAGTGCAAAAGACAGCCTTGGGAACAGAGAAGATAAAACGTGTTCCTTTTTTGTTTCATTTGCTCTGTGTTCCAAGAAACTGGACTCTTCAGTTAAAATATTTAACTGGTGCTCTGTAACCTCGGAGTGACTTGTTAGATTACAGTCCGAATACTGGACAAGAGTTTATTGACACCACTGCAATTGACTTGCGTTTTGTGACAGGAAGGTCAAGAATCTCAGCCCTTTGGTTAGCAAGAAGCAAAATGCATATATCCATCTCTAGCATGAAAGCCATTTTGAGAAAAAAAAAATAGATGGCAGTAAGACTGTATGTATTCTAAGTATTACTCAAATTCTCCCAGTGGTTTCATGCGAGCTATTTTGGGGTAAAATACTGTCCCATGACAATATATCCTATGAATAGCATCCCATACTTACACATGTTGGAAGAGGTCTCTGTATTATTCGATACAATCTATTATTTTTTCAGTATTGAACTGTTTTACATTTTTACTTTCAATCTGTGTATAGTCTTTGTAACTCTGTGCAGTTTTGAGAAGGATAAAGACAATTAAAGAATACTTTGTTTTCTGATGAACTAGTATATTCCCTGTAGTTTCTTTATGAAGAATAAGACATCCAAGGAAGTACTTAAACAGATGTTTATTGATATGAATATTGCCACTTTGGAGAAATGTAAATAATGAGGCTTAACTCAAGAGCAGATTAACTAATAGTAGTACAGAGAGATTAAGTTATACATATCTAGATCAGTAGGGCCCTAGAAGCTTTATGAGTAAATGTTTCATAGAATCATTTAGGTTGGAAAAGACCTCTAGGATCAGCTAGTCCAACCTTCATCCAACATCTCCCTAACACCTAGAACATGTCTCAAAACGCCACACATACCCATTTTTTTAACACCTTCAGGGATGGTGACCCCACCACTTCCCTGGGCAGTCTGTTCCAATGGCTAACCACTCCTTCAGTAAAGAACTTCTTCCTGTTGTCCAGTCTAAACCTCCTCTGGCGCAACTTGAGGCCATTACCTCTTGTCCTAACTTTGTACTTCCATAGTCTAAATTTATTTAATGAAAAGATTTCCACACTGAAATGACACTGTCACTTTACTGCCTTGGAAAATTGATAGAAAACAACCATAACTAACATCAAGAAAAACGTTTCTTTCCAGGCAGCATAGAGAGATTTACCTGTCACATATGACTCACCATTTCCTATATCTTTTCAAACAGTGCCTCTTTGTTATTAACTAATTGGAAGAACAATAGTGGGCATACAAAATATTCTGAGAAAGATAATGAAAACTCTGGATTCTGATTGTTCTATTAAAAAATGTAGCAATTCATCATTTAGAATCATTAGTGGCTAATAACTAGGACTGTGTCTGTAATACCTGTTTGAGGTTTTATTGTGTTTCAGTCAACATAAAGCATAGGTTAACAGTAATAGCTGTCTCTATTAAAATTTCGATACTGCTTGTTGAAAATGGATAGTAATTTGGTGATTATTCATATTTTTAAACATTCTGCAGCATGCTACTTTATGATGCAAAATTAAATTAGAGTGCATGGAGCATATGGATTTTTTTCTTTTTTTGTACTTATTTGTGGCAGTGATGAATGGCAGATAATTTATAACACTGAAGTTTAATAATTAAAATGACTTTTATTATTCTGTTTACTAGTTTCTTCTTTCTACAGTCTCTTGTAATTTTGCCACATGATTAGCAACAAATTTTGCACAGCAGCACCTTCTAATAGAACACAGCATGGACAATTTTCCATGCAGATTCAATCTCTGTCTATATTTCACTAATCCCTTGATTGTTCCTGGGGAAAATAATTGGATCCCTGTTGTGTTCCTGATGCACTGAGCATTCCTAAAGATAATAACAAGACTCAGTACATCCAGAGACTCAGGATATGTATCTGCTCTTTGGCCTAACTGTAAAGGGCTACATCAGGAGCCTGGTCAATTATTCACTGGAGATCTGTCATGATTAATACAGTTTTGTTTGTAGACTGTATCTACTTGCAGTGGAAATATAGTGTTCTGGTGGGTTAACTTGACTTCCAGGAGCCTACCAAGATGTTATCTCACTACCTCTCCTTAGCAGGACAGGGGAAGAAAATAAGACAAAAAATCTTGTGGGTTGAGATAACCACAGGGATATCACTCACCAATTACCATCATGAGCAAAACAGTCTTGACTTGGGAAGATTAATTTAATTTATGGCCAATTAATAACAAAGTACAATACTGAGAAATAAAAAGAAAACTAAAAATACTTACGCCTTACGCCCCCCTTCTTCCCAGGCTCAACTTCACTCTTCACTCCTCTACCACCTCTCCCTCGAGTGGTACAGGGGGACGGGGAATGTTGGTTGCAATAGGTTCATAATGTTTAGTCTCTGCTGCTCCTTCTTCCTCATGCTGTTCCCATGCTCCAGTGTGAGTCCCTCCCATGGGCTGCAGTTCTCTGAGAACTGCTCCAGCATGGGTCCTCTTCATGGGGTAGACCTTGTGGAATGGACTACTCCAGCATGGGTCACCAACAGGTTGCAGTGCCTGCCAGAAAGCCTGCAGCAGTATGGGCTCTCCAAGGGCATACTTTCTTCAAGTCACATCCACCTGCTCCAGCATCGGATCCCACATGGGCTGCAGTGCAGATACCTGCTCTACCATGGTCCTCCATAAGAGGCAGGAGGACAACCTGCTTCACCACAGTCTTCTCCATGGGCTGCAGGAGAATCTCTGCTCTAGTTCCTAGAGCATCCCCACCTTTATCTCTGACCCTGGTGTCTGCAGGACAGTTTCACTCACATTTTCTCAACTCACCTCTCAGAGCTGTTGTGCAGCATTTATTATTATCACAAAGACACCACCAGTGTCACTGGTTGGCTCAGCTTTGGACAGTGGGAGGTTCCTTCTGGAGCAATCTGGAACTGCCTCTGTCTAACGTGGGGCAGTTCCTGGTCCTTCTCTGGACCATACCTACATTGCCCCTGCTACCAAAATCTTGTCGTATAAACACAATACATATGTTAAGCTAGCCAATCAGTCAGGAGACTTTTCAGTTGAGAAGACATTAATGTCTTTTCACAGACTGCTCACTTGGCAGACATTGGTTCCTGGATGACCTCTCAGCAGATATAGCTTAATTAGGCAGCAGGGCACTGTCAAGTTCTTGGAGTTCCTAATAATACACAACACTGGTATGGAAGTTCCACATACGTTTAGATGGTTTACAAGATTTGTCTGCTCACCAGTAAATAGCTACAGAAAAATGTCCACAGCAAGGTGCACAGTCCTTGATCTTGCTCTGAAATCAAATACCTGAACTGTCCTGTTTCTATAACTCTCATGGAGGTGAGTACAGCCTTAAATTTATATACATATATACATACATATATATATATATATACACACTTTCAGACAGTTCTGAACTAGATTTTGCAGAGTAGTAATTTCAGATTATATTGATCTAAAACCATGGAGTTCCTGTAGATCAGAGTTTCATTTATGTTAAGATTCCTTTTTACTGTACAATCTACATGGGGAAATAGAAGGGGGAGGGATTTAAAGAACTTGCAAATTGTGTGTGTATGTTTAAAGGTCTTTTACATTGATATCCTGATAGAAAGAGACTTTAGTGTAAACAAGATGCTGTTTTTCTGTATTTTTCATCTTACATAGAAAAATAGCTACAAAGTAGATTTTGAAAAGCTTTAGGGATGGATTCTTTCTGTTCTTGCTGATGGTAGAATTCCCATTGTCATCAATACAAAACAAACCAGGCCAGTGAAGAAGAGTTTTGAAAATGCCTTCTATATGCTACAATATGCAGTTTTGCATTTAATCACGCAAATGAGTCCCTTAAAATTCTTAAATCTAGAATAATAGCTTCCCTTAGGGGAAAAGGGAAAAGCTACATGCTTTCTGTAGTCAGAGGACAGCACAAACATAGATCAAATGAAGAATTAAAAAACAATCATTGAATTGTTATAAAGGCAAAATTTTCATTGACATCAGCAACTTTTCTGCTTAAGGATAAGATGGACATCTATAGCCTGATTCAAGACCACTTAAAATCATTACAGATATTTCAGTAGCTGCAGCACATGTTAATGAGGCCAACTGTGAATCTAAACTTTATATATCTTGCTCTTAACCCCTGGAATGGCCATTTGTATTCAGTATTTTGGGAGGTATGAAGGCTAAGTAATTTGGCTCCTGATCTTAAACATCAGCTGAACCTTACACAGCTGTCTTCTGCCGCGTGTTCACTGAGTGTAGTTAGGAGGAGATTTAATATTTCTTTTGCAATGCAGCACCAAAGTCTCTCTTACTCCGTAACCATCCCATGTTGTCAGTAATTCAAAGGAGTTCACAGAGGATTGAAAGATTTAAGCACTACATTTTAAATACTGTTTACCCTTGTGTCCCTTTGTTTCTCCATCCTCGGATCCTGTACTAACAAGGATCCCATTAGTCAGCATCCCCCCTGGCATCAGTATAGCAGTAAAACTTTAATTTTATTGTGAGTAACCTCACATACCAGACACTTCCCTTGATAAATGATGCTATTTCATTGTCTTCACCAAAAAGAAAGCATTCTGACATTAGCCTTCCCTCTGATCTGTCCATAGCATGGAAAGAACAGTATCCCTTAGGGAAAGCTCTATCTGCTGTGAAGCACTTCACTCTGAATGTTTCACTTCCATCATCTGAAACAATTATTCATTTGAAATATAAAATCTATTTTACTTTCCTGTCTTCAAAAATTAGCAGTTTCCTCTTTCTCTTTTAAGTGTTGCAAATGGTACAGTCATAAAAAAGGTTGATGTATTACAGATTTACATGATTCTGCTAAAGATATGTTACATACATCTACTTGTTAAATTAAAAGTAAATTGCACAGTGTCGAAATATAGGATTTTCTTTTACAGTATAATTAAACCCAGATATCAAATATTTGCAGGAAGGATATTAAAAACACAAGTAGAAATTAGAACATGTACCATTGATTATAAAGAGAAATATCTTACCAAAATGTGCTTTGCAAACTGTTAGCATTTTAAATAACTGTAAATAAGGTGGTCATTTCATCTTGTGGAAGATTAGGTAGGTATTGTCCTGACATATGGTAAAAATAAGTGGAAAATTCAAACTGTAAAAGCAAATTACAAATAACTTCATCTTTTCCAAAGAAGGTAACATAGTGACATATTTCTGTATTGTGACAAGTTTTTTGTGTATCAAGATGCTAAATCACAATGATCAAAAAATCATTCAGGAAATTAAAAAACCTGTTTTACTGATTCTTCAAATAGAGAAGTAATACGTGACAGTAATTTAAAATATAAATTTAGATGTACTTTTTTTTTTTCTGTATGTATGTATCTTACATGGAGGAGAGTACTTAAAATCTGAAATTTAGAGTGTCTTGTTATATAACCTCAGGAAAACCTTCCTTGGTTTAGAAAGACCTATGTCAGCTTCATTTCAACACTGTGCAAAAAAAGCATATGAAATGTGTACTTGGAGAAATGTTAATGTCAGCATTTTGGTTTTCTTACAAATAGCAGCTCAGTAATAGCAGTAATACCATTTAGAATCTGGGGATTTTTTTGTGAACAACTTTTTGTAATATTGAATTTTCATGAAAACTCTGACATCCCAAGTAAAAGACAAGTGACTTTGAATGTTATCTCTTGCATAAACTAGAATATAAATTATATCTACTTTGCCTCGTTGTGGATTCACTGAGAGTGTATATTACATTGAGTTTTGTTTACAAGATTTGTTTCTTGATGCAACTCTTTACCCTAATATTCAGGTTTTCAGTATATTAAAATAAAAACTGTAGAAAGAAGGATGTCCTGGTGCATTTTAAAAACAAAATACTGAAAAATACTTCATTATTAGTTCCAACAAAACATATAAATTATGTTGTTATAAGAATTTCAAGTATACATTAAAACAGACAAATCTCACACTATTTAGAGGTCTGTTGCAAGGATTTTTCTAGTGTTCTAACACAGTATGATGAACCAGGTAATGTTGTTATTATGAATCTGTACTGGGATGAGCTGAAACATATGGTATACACAGATAATACTGAAGATAATGAAGGAGAAAATATTTGTCCAAAAATTATGAATGTACCTAATACTAGAGTAAATAGAAGCTCTGAGTGAAAATTGTAGAATATAGTCATACATCTTCAGAGACATGGATCAGTAGTACACCAAGTGCCTTACACACTGTACTCTGCAATGGTGTGGCAAACGGACCCATTAGTTTTGAAATTCTACTCATTCTACATATTTTCTCATAACAGCAATCCAGTTTACCAGGGAAAACCAAGTTCTCATCTCCTCTTAAATCATATTTTTACCAGTTCAAAAATGCAGACACTAAAACTTTCTCTTAGGTAACAGTTTTGGATGCTTGTGGTTCAGCAAATGGCACAGTGCTGGTTGCTGACATAGGCATACGTGTAGTTGTCTGGACTTACAACTTGCAAAGAACTAAAATACGAAAATATTGTAATTCTGGCTAAGGACAAGTTCTGCAAAGAGTGCCATAGGTTTGATTTTGCTCACATACACAGGTCAATATTTACTAGCTTTTGACAGACATACAGGAAACAATGTCCTGGCGCAATATACCACATGTGCTAATGCTGATGCTTTACTCTGAGGTCATATTTTTGTGTTACATCTTTCATGAAAAAAAAACCAACCTAGAAAAAATAAAACAGTCAAACCTAAATTTATAAAAAACCCCTCAACTCTATATTTTGAACTGAAATGAGATATATTCTCAGAGATTAAAAGTCAAAGAACACATATTTGGTTTCAAATTAAGATCAGTAACACTTTGTAAAACATCTGATAAACCTATTAAGTAATAAACTTTTTCTTTTAAAGCTTGTTAGCTAATAGGCAGGTGCTAACGTCAGTGTTAGATATTTGCATCTTAACCTTATCTGATTAAAGTATTTTTACATTTGACACTTACATATATTAGACACAAACTCATAATATAAATGATGTGATAGAGAGCAGCCTTGCAGAAGAGGACTTGGGGGTACTGGTGGATGAAAAACTGGATGTGAGCCAACAATATACACTTGCAGCTCAGAAGACCAATTGCATCCTGGGCTGCATCAAAAGAAGCATGGCCAGCTGATCGAGAGAGATGATTATGCCCCTCTACTCTGCTGTGGTGAGCCCTCATCTGGAGTACTGTGTCCGGATCTGGAACCCTCAGCACAAGAAGGACATGGACCTGATGGAGCAGGTCCAGAGGAGGGCCACAAAAAAGATCAGAGGGCTGGAGCACCTCTCCTATGAAGACAGGCTGAGAGATTTGGGGTTGTTCAGCCTGGAGAAGAGAAGGCTCCGAGTAGACCTTATAGAGGCCTTCCAGTACCTGAAAGGGGCCTCCAAGAAAGCCAGGGAGGGACTGTTTACTAGGGCATGTAGTGATAGGATGAGAGGTAATAGTTTTAAACTAGAGAACGGTAGATTTAGATTAGATATTAGGAAGTAGTTCTTTACTACTGGTGGAACACAGGAACAGGTTGCCCAGAGGGGTGGTGGAGGCCCCATCCCTGCAAACACCCAAGGCCAGGCTTGATGGGGCTCTGAGCAACGTGATCTAGTTAGAGGTATCTCTGTTGACTGCAGGGGGGTTGGACTTGATGACCTTGGAGAGTCCCTTCCAACCCAATGCATTCAAAGATTGTATGATTGTATGATTCTATTTTCCTTTTAAAGAACAATGATGACTGTGAAATGTATGTCATCGGAAGCAACAAGCCTGCAGCAGGTTTTGTTGGGCTAGGCTTCTTGATATTCTGCTATGTAATTCATGTTCTAGAAAGTCAAATTGCTTCCATCATCAGTTGATTTTTGTGTGACTCTTATGAAAAAATGCACAGGTATTTGTCAGATTAATAATCATGGCTGCAACTGTTCCTGAAATTTTTCAGTAGTAGGGATTATTTTTTTTAACAAGGAATCTCAGTGCTTATAACTATACAGATGCAGTATAACTATACTACTGGCTCCTGTAGGCTTCTTCATGATATTAAATTATCAGGTGCTGGAGCAGATTCTTCTTTGTACTTCAGGTAGTGTATATGAAAAAAGCACCTTAAACAGCATATTTGTCTTGGGAACTACTTTGAGTGCATACTTAGGAATATAAATTTATCAATATGTTAAAACTCTCTTCTGAATTAAGAGAGTATGAATGCATAGGAATTTGACAAATAGGTACACAGCTATTACACATTACTTTGACAAGATTCTGAAAAAAAAATTAAGCCGTAATTTTATCATATAATGGAATACATTGAGTTGTAAAATATACCAATGTTAAAATATAGCAGAATATTTGGATGTTATATGGGAGTGATAACATTGAGATAGCTTAAGATATCTTTCTCATATTAGTCACTGTAAGGCCACACGCAGAAAAGATTTTTGTGTGTGTGAGAGAGATGAGTAATTTTCTGTTGAAATATACAATGTTTTGTCATTAGATAGTCCTAGAACACCCATAAGGAAAAGGAATGTTGTTTTCTCCTTTGGAAAAGAACCACTAGGAAAAGGGAAAAAGAGACAAACAGAAATGTAAATGATTATATCTTAACAGAGGAAATGGGAATTATTCAACAGCAGTTTTTGATCAGTGAAAAGTCAGAATTCTATTTCTGTTCACTCTATTCCTTTGTACTTAATGATAAAAATCTTGGTTAAGAACCATATTTTAAACTGTATATTCAGATATATTTTTTTTCAGATATGCAGTACTGAAGAATTCCCAAAATGCATGGTATAACACTGAGAAATAAAAGCATTTTTGCTATTGCCTAACTTATCTGGAAGGTTCTGTGATAAATTACAGTGTCAAATATTTAAGGAAGGAATGTTAACAAATACCAAGAAATTATTTGTGTTCATTGGTCTCACAAATCAAATGCAGGATTGCTCACATTGTTTAAGTGCCACAGTACAAGAGACATGTTGAAGTTCTGGAGAGGGTGCAGACAAGGGCAACAAAGCTGGTAAAGGTTCTCAATTATAAGTCTTATGAGGAGAGGCTGAGGGAACTGGCGGTGTTTAGCCTGAAGAAGAG
>JAVSBS010006230.1:0-10003 GCA_033124195.1 Coracias cyanogaster
ATGCATTTTTTTCAATAAATGCCCCAAATGACGATATCATTTGTTAAGTAGGAAATTCCTTACGAGCGCTAAGAGTTCCCCTAATAACTTTTGGAGGCAGTCATGACGATGCGCTCATACCTGCGGATCGATGGCATCGCGGGCGATTCGACGAATGACGGCTATGCGGGGTGGATCGCATGCGATTCGGTCGGCTGGTCGCTGCGCGCCGCCGGCAGCGCGGGCGGTTCCGACACGGATGCGCTCGTGCTGATGCGCACCGGTTACGACGTCGTCGGCGACGACGGCGCGCCCGGGATCGCGCGCCTCGCCGCCGCCTCCCTCTTCGCCGTCAGCTTCCTCCGGGCCGCGGCTCGCTCCCGCGCAAGGCCCAGGCAGCGACACCAAAATGGCGGCGGGCGCTGCGCGGCCCGCGCGGAGGGGCGGGGCCCGGCCGGCTGCGCACGCGCGGCCTCAGCGCCGCCTCAGGCCCCGGCGCGCGGGGAGCCTCCCCCAGGAACGCAGCAGGAAGCGGAAGATTTGTACATTTATTTATAGTGAAAGCTCGGTTCTCGTTATTTACAACACAGAGGAAAGACACCGTCTGTACAGGAGCCGCGCACGTCCGCCTGTCGAAGCCCTCGGTCCCGTTCCCGAGCTGGCCAGGCCCGGGCGGCAACTCGCGGCCCTGACAGCCCCACAGCTCACCCCCGCGTCCCGCTGCCGGGCAGCGCCCGGGCCCAGGGACCCCCCGCCGCCTTTTCCTTGTCAAGGGGTAGAACCGCCGAGAGACAGGGGCGAGCCTCGCAGGAGGCTGGTGGGAAGAGCTGAAGGGAAGGAATCTTGGGGGGACGGGAAGAGATCGAGTGCCAGCGCTACGGGGCCGCGTCCACCTGGTCAGCAAAGCAGCGCGGCCCCCGCCCCGGCAGCGGGCTAGGATGAGAAGGTGCGGGGTTAGTAAAACCACGTTTTAAGGAAAAACCAGCAGAGATGCTTAAAGTAAAAACAAATCAAGAATTTCAGGAAATGCGATCCTCCTCAAGTTTTTCAGAGCTACTGTATATTCCTTTCCTTTGTTCAAAGTCTGAACATTGAAGCCGGGTCACCAGGAGCTCAATGGGACTGCGAACACAGGCTGGCAGCGAGAACACCCAGTAAAACACAGATGCCAGGTGTAGAACGAGGTCAGTGTGACTGACTTTCCATTTTTAAGTCATCATGGAAAAATGGGAAATGCAGAGCAAGAGGCTTCCCTGGGTTTCTCTTCACAGTACTTTCCCCCGGTATAAGGGGCTAGCCCTGTCAGAATACTAGTTCACATTTTTAATTGACAATTTCACCGAAGAAATAAGGATTTAAAAAATAATGGAGCCCTTTTCAAGGGGGAATACCAAACCTTTAGCTTCTGCAAATGTAAAAACAATGCGACTTTGCCAAGTCCATTCTGTAATATACATGCATTATTGCTAGAGGGGAAAAGAAGATGAATGAAAACTCTTCTGCAGCTTTTATGGTGCCATCCAAAATGGCATCTGTTGCTTAGCTCGCTGTTGTGAGGAAGGGTACTGGTATCCCAAACTCCATCCCTGTGAAAAAGTACTTGCGTTTTTATGGCCACCGTGTTCCTCCTCTTCATCTGATGAATCTCCAGCATATGCCACTAATCCAAAGCCCTTTTCTGCCGTTTTCATCTTCTTAGCTTGATGATCTAGGAGGGGAAAAAAAGACACACACCCCCAGCCCCCCAGAAGGAAAAACAAAAATAGAAAGAGATAAAATGTCCCAAAACAAGTTAATAATAATAATAAAAAAAGACGTTAATTGTAAATTGTTAGTTGGACACCATTTTGAGGTCACAAGGCCAATGGTCATCCAAGGTCGAAGGCCACACCAAACAGCACCAGCAACAGCACATGTGATCCATCAGAACCATGTAAGAGAACAGAGAAAGAAGAAAGAAACACACAGAAAAGGTAAAGTTAGCAAATGGGTCTAAGTGATGGCAACTTCACCGTTAAAGAGATAAATATGCAAAGAAAAGTAGAAAATTTGTTCAAAAGAAAGCTAACAGAAGAGGAATCTCTGGGACCAATACTGCAGAAAAACTAAGGTTAAACGTGCTAACGTGAGGTACCTGCAGACCTGAAAGGCACTGAACTCTCAGGAGTTACATCAATACATGTTTTTACCGAGCTGCGAACACATGATGTACGACAGCCAGCCCTATGAAAGGATGAAACCTGAGAGCACTTCTGTTGTATGCAAACTCATGTCTGTAAATACACACCTGAACCACAACTCCCACCGACAGTCCTTAGTGCCTCTAGAGACAGCTGCTCACAGTGCAAAGCCACATCTGTTACCAACAATCCCATGAGATTGTGCCTCAGCTGAAGTGTCAAAAATACCTGTCTTTAGTCCTTCCCTTAGTTACACTCTCCTCATTCATACAGACATTTGTTAAAATTTTAAGAGAAGCATCCTGTGTGTATAATCACAGTGAAGATAAGTGATTTTAGAGCAGTGCAATACAACCTGCTTTTCACTTTAAAAATGTGGTATAAAAAACAGCCAAAAAGGAAAAAAAAAAAAAATATCACCAATTTAAACAAATGTTAAGACCAATGCAAACTCATTTGGGAAAGGAAACTTGACTTACAAGTGTATTTTATTCATTGCACTCACCATGGTTGCCTGGTAGAGACCCCGCACCATTTCTTTCTTCAGATTCCGATTTCATCCCAGTGACAGGAAAAGCTGGCGGAGGCATCAACTGCCTATTTAAACCAATGGAAGCCATTATTATTTTATTTTATTTTTTAAAAAACATGCGAAGAATCAACTGTAATAGTAAACAAATTCATAACTCAGTCCCTGACCTGGGGAGTTTAACTTTTAATTGCCTGACCAACCTAGTGGACTTCTATGATGGGGTGACCGCATCAGTGGACGGGAAGAGCAACTGATGTCACCCACCTGGACTTCTGCAAGGCCTTGAATACAGTGTGTGTGTGTCCCACCCATTCTTACATCTAAATGGAAGAGAAATGGATTTGATGGATAGACTATTAGACGGGCAAGGAATTGGACAGATGGCCACGTTCAAAGAGTTACAGTCAATGGCTCCATGTCCAAGCAAAAACCAGTAAAAAGTGGCGTCCCTCAAGGGTCCATGGTGGGACCAGTATTATTTAACGTCTTCATCAATGACAGTGGGATCGAGTGCACCCTCGGCAAGTTTGCAGATGACACCAAGCTGAGTGCTGCATTCTGTACAGGCATAATTCTTTCATTACTCACCTGTCCCTCTCTCTCTCTTTTCCTGAGGAACTTGCTGGCTTCGATCCGGCTCCATCGATTTCACTCTGACTGGAGAAGCCTGTACCTAAATTAGTCATATGAATGGGTCCATGCTATGAGCAGAAAAACACACGGCATTAGCAAATCTACAACTAAAACATAAGCTACAGCTCCTTAATGACAATGATAGGAAACCCAACTTTTCACAGCATATTGCCAACTAGATGAAGAAACTGCTAATCACCACTGTTAAACAAAACGTTCTCTCCTAAAAATACTGAGGGTAACGTAGTAAGAAACACACCTGAGCACCAATATGGAAGACACCTCAGCACCTACTCCACCTTTTCAGTAGTTCAGGACAGTAAAGGTAGCTGCTTAGTTCACAGATCAACTTATTACCTCTTCAGTCAGCTAATTCTGAATACTGCACAGGCCTCAGGCCACAGTAAACTCTGCTCAAGATACTAATATGAGGTCTAAAACACAGGCAGTTCCTTATTGTCTCTAGGCAAAGCAGTTATTAAGGGTTTCTGCCTGTGAGCAGAGGTGTGTTCATTATAGAAGCATTTGCAGAAACTCCCTTTTCTCACATACAAGTCTGAAGAAGCCAAAATTATTTTTATTAAAATAACCTTTAACATTTGCAATCTAAAAAAAAAATAAATAAATAAAATCAATCTCTTAAAACTACGCCTCTTGAAATCCTCTCAAGTGCAACCTGCAAGAAAGGTAAACGGGAAAGTCTAGAAGTTATTACCACACTTCCCTCCCACTTCTCACACAAGCCCATCCAAAAAACCCACAAAAACCCAAAGAAACCCTCCAATAATCTGCCTTTCAACTAACCAGTAACACGCTATTGTCGTCTCTTTGACTGAACGCACTGCTGTTCATGAAACGCTCGGGGTATGGAAAGCCAAGCTGCCAACGAATCGAGTCAGTCACAGTTTAAGAACAGCGCATCCACTCAAAGAAACCAGAGCGTGGCCTCGATGTTTTCTAACAATCGCTGCCATCTGCCAAAGGTCTTGCATGACTGTTGCCAAATAAACTGTGCTAAGAACAATCTCTCTCCAGCCAAGTCCCATTTTAGTGATTGAAGTAAAATTGCTGATTTTATTCCACCTGATATCCCAGCAGTCCGGACTCTCTCTCATCCGGCAGCTCCTCAGTGAAGCGCCTCTTTTGACCCTGGGGATGGGGTTGGACTTGTGGCTGTGTACCGGTCGGCATGGTTGTTTTTACGGGGGCAGCAGGAAGAAAAGGGCCGCTCAGTGGACTCTGGCATGTAGAAGTGGAAAACAAAACACAGTATTTTATATGCATATTATCCAATTTGCCCAGTTCAGTGCAGTTTCATACACAGGAGCAGAACACACAGCTTGTACTCTTTGCAGAGCCTAAGAGAAGCTAAAATGAAATTCACAACTTAAAACAAGTATTTCATTTATAGAATGCCCCCAAACTAGCCACTATCTGTAACTCAAACTGATGGTACCTACACCTGCAATAATGCTTTTCATAAGCGAGCAACTGCCCTCTGCAAATCCCCTTTATGTCAGCAGGTGGCTATGACAGGAAAAATGCAGCATCGAGCAGCCATAGCTTAGAAGAATCAGCAAAGCAATAATAATCATTAAAAATGCCCTGAAGAAGAATTCTCCATCTGGTACTTCTTCAAGTATTTAATTATTAGGAAAGAAACAACTTAGTAAGTTGACAACTACAGAGGACAGAATTCCTCTGTGGCAGTACCTGGCCAGTGCTGGCTGGAGGCTGTACTTGAGGTATCGGATACTGCGTCGGCACAGGCGGAACTCCTGCGGGCAGCGTCGTCAGGACTCCAGGTGCCAAGGGCACCGCAGGCGGGACTATCCCTGGTACGCCGTACGGCGGCTGGACTGGTTGCTGAGGAGGGGGAACAACAGGGTAGCCAGCCTGGTAGCCGTTGGAAGGGTAGTACGATGGCTGGGAAGGTACGCTGCTCATAGCGGTGGGCTGTGTGAAGCCTGGGGAGAGAAAGCGGGGAAAAAGGGTCATCTTCAAGTCAGAGTCACAAAAATATCGAATTTAATTACCAAATGTAATAGAATCTGGACTTCTTTTACACTAAAGGACTTAGATTTCCACAGGGAAATAAATTCCACAAAACTAACCGCAAGTACAGCTCTGCAGAATGCAGCTCCAAAGACTTCATTATTGCCAACATTTACCTGCTAAGGGTACTGCAGTTGTTATCTGATTCACAAATCGGGAGTATTCAGCATGAACCTACAAAGAATTTTCAAAGATTAGACAATAAACATCTATTTACTATATTAACCTTTTGCAGGCAAAAGGCATCTTACCATGTGTGCCCATAGAACCGTAAGGGGACTTTGATTACAGAAAGTACTAGGCACAAAGACAGCAATACTAAAAAAAAAATTAAAGTCCATGAAAACTGAAAACAAAAACCCACTGACAAAAATCCTGCTGGTCCCTGTGACAGATCTGAGTAAAATACAGGATAATCTTTCAGAGGAAACACAGTGGCAAGCTAATTCCTTCAGTAGAGGCAAAACACTCAAAGAATGTAAAAGCTTCCATATATACTTCAGAAGAGACTCTGCAGCCCATATTCATTATCAGCACTAACAGAGAGACTGTCTCATAAGATTTCACTCTATTATATTCACATAACAAGCTGAGACATTAACTTTCTATGTGTACATGTGAGAGATTTTCTTAAAATTTTTTGGTACAACAATCACTTTAGGAAAGATAAAGCAAACAGTGTGGCTTTGGACAATACTTAAAGCTAAAGCAATGGAAGCTACAGCAGTCAGAAAGAAGCAGGATACCTTTGTTTGCAGAGTCAGAAAATCCACTGCCACCCACCCCCAGAACTAGTCAGGAAGCATTTGCATTTTTTCCCCCCCAAATTCCACTATTGCAGTTCCATTCTGAGAAGCATTTATCCACTGTACAAAGATTAGAGAGCAGTACTTGGAAGGAAAAACTATCAGCAAGTCAGAACACACGGATAGTTTTGCTGAGGGCATAAAAAAAAATAAAAATAGCCAGACACATGCTGAAGCTACAACAGGCTCTGAAATCTCACGTTTTTAAGAGCTACTCACAGTTTGCAATAGATTCTCACACAGCTTTTTAGCAGCTGCCAAACCTTCTGGCTTTGGGTGACTGAAAATATATAAAAAAAAAAAACAACCAACTCATAAGCACTAATGTTTCCACCAAATTTGGAAGCTACTTCTTTCATCAGCAGCCTGCTGTCAGATCTTATTCCTTTAATGAGTGATCAGTTCCCTCAATCACTCCAGCAGCTCTGCAGTACTGAGCACTATCGTGAACAAAAGCAACGAGTATTTATTTTCTACATGAAAATTCAGGTTAGTCTAAATGCTGTAAGAGCACAGAGTACTGATCCGACCCATGAGTGCATTTTATGTTCTTCCCTTAAAGCTCCGTATCACAATCCAAGCCCTAAAAGAAGGCAGCTTTACTGTGGTCCAAATAAAAGCAACACCTTATTGTTGAATACCACTGTATACCATTTTGCTGTATGGCCGATATCTTTATCCCTTTAGAGAGATCTCTACTGAAATAAAAGTCAGGTTCAAAACCTATTTCATTTGCATTAAGTCATCCAAAATTAAGAATTCCTTGCATCGATTGAAGGTACATTCATGACTCGCCACTGTGGTTTTTTTTAAAAAAAACGAACCAACCAACAAACCCCCTCATACCTGATGTATATGTACATGGGTTCAAAAGCTTCTCTGCCCGACGCTGGTTCTATGCAACCTGAGCCTTTCCCACGAAGAAAGACTTTGGCACCTGTTTCAATTTGAATGTGCTGCAAGTAGGAGCAACCAGGTCCTTCCACCTTCTCCTTCACATTAAATGTAGGTACAGCATGTTCCAGACCAACAAATAACTTGTCCTGAACATAATGCATCTGTAAATGTAGCAGAAAAAGCTTGTTCTTTCACTCTGAGAATTAGGACGCTAATTTCACTGGAGGCCAGTGGCCATATTTCTATGACAGAACAGTGAAGTGTCCGATGGCACAGTCAGCCCTCCTCTCTTCTCTCAGGAAGGCTGCTCTCTCCATCCCTTTTCTTTTAGGAGGCTATTGTCATCTGAGTCTCACTCTTCAGACTCAGTCTGATCAGTCCTCCAGTTTTCACAACATGCAAGACTATTTTTGAGATTTTAGGGCATGTTTTTTTGGTGGTGTTCTTTTGTTTTTGTCTTAAATAAAGAGCATGTTATATGTATACTTTGTAATGGTTAAATCTTGTAATCTTTCACATGAATGAATTACTCACCCCTGACTGGAATGGAGGTTTTTGGCCAACTGCTGGAGACAACTGAGTAATAGGGGCAGGCTGGTGATAGACAGTAACTGTAGCTCCGTTGAACGTCGGACTAGAACCTGTGGCTGCTTTCACTACTCCGTTAGTAATTATCTCTTTAATTCGGTTAACAGCTCCTAGTTGACAGAATATTAAATTCAATTATACGTTGGCCCTTGCCAACTGCCCAGGTTAACCAATCATGACATGATTACATTGTTTTCCCGTACTCTGTGATGGCAGATCTACAGATAAAAAACCTGCATCTGTCACCAGGGCCCAGTATTATCCTTCTGGGACGGGATCACAAAGGATATCACCAAGCATCAGGGTTCCTTCTCCATTCCTACCCTAATAAAGCTTAGGCTAATACAGGGAGGTGGGCAGATTTAGCCCACGTATTTTAGCAAATGCTAGAAACATTTACATTAACCCTGTACAGAATTTACATCTGCATGAATGAACAATGTAACCTGTGAGAAATTGTTACTGGCCATGGAAATCAAGGTAGACACAAGTGGGCAGCTTTAAGAGACAACTGAGGGCAAGCCCATGAACTCATACAGACAACACCACCTGAACAGTTTATAGTTTTCCTTTTTTTCTAGCAGGCACAGACAAGACAGGAGTTCTTTGTGCTTCTAATGGAGATGCAGATATTTCACAAAAAATGTTTGTATTAAAGGGAAGGTCTCCCTGTCACACACCTACTGTAACTGGATCTCAGCGTGTTATCAGTGAATAACTGATAACAGTTAAGTGCCTGCCTAGGAACCCTACCTGCTCCCCCCACCTTCCTTGCAGTCCATCAGAAGTTTTAGTTTCATGACTAACGCAGCACACAGCACCTTAGGTAAGTTTTGAGCAAATCTCTGCACATCAATGTTTAAACAGGGTCTGTAATCAACACTGAGATAGTTACAGTACTAATCTATATAGGTCATAACAAAGCCCCTTACTAAAACCTCTTTATCACAAACAATGAGAGAAAAAACAGACAGCATTGTACACTTACTGTCAACCAATTCCCGCGTCTGACCCTGGACATGAAGATACAAAGGACGATCTCTGGAAAAGAAATGTCAAATATTCCATTAAACCTACAGAGAACATACAATAGTGGATTCAATCTAATTTTATTACAGTCATCTAGACACATCAAGTCTTCCATAAAGATTTGATATACTTTTCAAATAAGGAAGTAAAACCATAGTCATTGAATCTCACAATGCTCAGGAAGCAAAAAAAGTACAACCCCTCAAAAAGAAATACAAACCCGGGTCCCACTTTTGCCTTCTCTTCTGCAGTCATAAATCTCCCTCGAGTGGAGACAGCTGCTCCACTCAGTCGACTGATCTACAAACAATTCAAAAAACCCAGTCACAAGCTTACCAATACTAAAACAAAGCACACACGCAAAAACAAAGGACTTTAAGCCACGTTGATATATAAAGAGACCAGAAGTCATTAATAAAGCAGTAAGAGAATGAGTCGTGCCTGCTCAAGGACACTAGCTATGCTACCTTACTTCATCACATGACATTTTATTGAACAAATCAATAAACAACTAAACAAAAGTGCCTTAGAAAACACAACGAGTTTGGTAAAAAAGAGGAAGCAATCACTGAACATAGTTTACTGCAAGCCCTTTTAACCTTACCAAGAGGTACAAATGTGTTGCCAAACTTAACAAATTGGATGTAGATCCTGAACTTACCTCATCCTGAGTCTGTCCTCTCGTCAGCAGGTTTCTGCACGTGAGGGGGACGTCATTGATTTCCACCTCTGCCACCACAAGGTCATCTTTGCTTTTACTTGTAGTCGGACCTTTTCCCAAAGCCTGCAGCTTCAAAGACAACCGTTGCAAAAGACCAGTGGTTGGAAAGCACAGAGAAATGATGCAACGAAGTGACCCTAGGACTTTAGAGGTGAATATCCTTTTCGCTCTTCCCTCTTAGCTGTTGAGCCCAAAAGCTTTACAAATTTTAGCAGAAAGCACATTATATCTACTACTTAATAATCTACCTCTTCACAACCTCAAGCCCAAATAAAAACACTAGTTTTATCTTCAGCGCCTCTTAATATAGTAATTACTGTTTCTGTTCAATAAATGGAGAAACAGATGTAGAACCAACCAGTAAAGTTGCTCAAACAAAAACCAAAGCATCTTACACTTGAATTAACATCTCTGACAGAAATCTGTGAGACTAATAAAACATCTAACCCACAGTTCTCTCAACTCCCCTTACAGAGACTTCAGAATTTCTGTTCAAGATCTAGATTCACCCACGCTATGATGACACTTCCCCTCTCCTTTTTTTAAGAGAAGGACATAATATTTTGTGTCACTACCTAAGTGC